>BLKR01009246.1:0-146386 GCA_011170035.1 Teleogryllus occipitalis
AGTCGTTGAAGATCACCGAAAAATCCTGATAAAAACATGCACTTCACTTACGGGACTCATTACTTCAGTAGTTAAGGCACACGCACACAATCAATCAGCCACTAAACCAGGCAGACGCAAATGCAGTGCCGGAGCACGCCGCCAGTCAAATGTTTTCTTGGCTTCGAGCGTGTTTCGGTGCGTCAAAGTCTTCGAGTTACGTTCGTCAACACGTAATGTATAAATTGAAGTATTTTTGGTCAGTGATTAACGGGGCGTCGCAGCTACCGAGGTGCATGAAGTCGATTTTCCAGTTGCGATGCTTATGAATGTAATACCGCAACCCTGACAGTGTAATACAGTTTTATTTGTGATTATCGCTGAGATATTTGTTATCAAAACCTTACAGATCTAGCAATCTCCACTCGTTATATATTAGTCTTAAATTCAAGACCAAGTCTGGTTCGCACCTTGCCCATAAAATATTCGTGTCCTGAGAGTAATGAATCGAAATGTCCAAATGTTTGTTACGAGTGTAAAGAATACTTAACGAAGAGGTTAATTACTAGAGCTCGAAAATTCAGGTATTTATTTTACCTAAAATAGGCAGACAAAATGCATTTATTCTGGCTAAAGTAGGGGACAAAACACAGAACACATTAATAATTCACCATTTAAAAGAAATTAGTGTAAAAAGTAAATAATAAATCATTCATATTTTTATTCTAATTCTAAAATTCACATTAGCACTCACGTGGAAGGAAACAACCTTTTCTTTGTAGTCTTTATCGCCCTTTACCATCCGATTGACCACTACAATTTTTTTTACTCGCGACCCTGTCTCTACGAAATGCTGTTGTGGACTCCCTTTTCGATCCTTAAATGGTATCAGTGTAAACGGAATTGTAGATTTCGTTCTTCTCGCTTGTGTAATCCGCAGAAGGGATGAGATAACAAGAAGGAACAGAGAAGGTTATACCATGTACAGACAGCTCTTTCCTCAAAAGGGATCCGAAGCCATATACAAACAGAGGATGAGATTTCTCGCGAGCGAACAAGTCCATAAGTAACAATGAAAATATCGAAAATCTTTACTGGTATCATCTTCCTTTTAGATTTTTAACATAACGTGAACGTGACACTGAAGTCTCCGCGATCACAGAAAGACAAAGAATTCATGTTGTCTAGGAAAACAGGTATGTTTCCAACTTGATAGAAATTGGGTTCAGGAGGGAAAAAATGTAAAATGATAACGAAAAAGGCAGAGAAGGACACAAATAAGGAAGAAAAGGGAACAAAAAGTCAAAACGTCAAAAATAGGCATCAGAAGCTAAAATAGGCAAAAAAAGGCAAAATGTAAATCTGTTAAAACTACATCAGAAGTACAATTAAGTGATTCCTATTGTTAAGAGTCATAAAATTGTAACAATTATAAAAAGGTATTTTGCCAAACTTTTGGGCTCTACTAATTACAAATACGAGTAGAAAAATCCTCGTTAGAAATAAAGACAAAGATATTAAAACTGTCTTTAAGGACACCGTGTGTCATCGACTACGATGGCTCAGAAGTTGTATTGCCACTGCATCTCCACCGTCGCTGATCGGGAGGTCTACAACTAGGTACATAACTAGGAGGAATTCATCTACTCTCTGGAGAAGAATTCTAGCGGTCGCCTGCTCTGATCGATAGTTTTTCGTAGCTTCTCCGATCAATATCAGCCAAAATCTTGTACAGTACCTTCAAGAATGTCCAACTGTCTGTCCGTTATATTCCCTGCAGAGTGGAATCTCGATTGCGTAGGTTGTCGCGTTTTCTGTTGGAATGTCGTAGACGACCACCCCGGCCCTGAGTCTCGCGGCGCCGCTCACGTCGTTAGGTTGAAGGTGCATGTCATGAGAATGCGATGCTAAGCTCCTGGTAGTCGGGTTCGCCCGGCTACCCACCAGTTGGGCCTATGGCGCGTCCGCCTTTGAGCAGTATCGGGTGAAGGATGCTTTTCGGAGAATTCGGATTCCCACTTACGACCGGCGGGAAACATGATACCTCCCGTCAGATTGTCCAGCTTCCGCCGTTGCCCACGACGTTAGCTTGAAGGTGTAGGCCATGGGGAGACGGGATGGGGGCTCTGAGCCCCCTGAGCTGTGGCCTCCCTGTTGGACCCCCTGTTGGAACTCTAGTTGGACCCCCAGTTGGACCCCCAGTTGGACCCCTAGTTGGACCCCTAGTTGGACCCCCAGTTGGACCCCCGGTGGACCTTCCAGTTGGACCCTCCAGTTGGACCCCCAGTTGGACCCCCAGTTGGACCCCCAGTTGGACCCCCAGTTGGACCCCCAGTTGGACCCTCCAATTGGACTCCCAGCTGGACCCTCCAGTTGGACCCCCAGCTGGACCCTCCAGTTCGACCCCCAATTGGACCCCCAGTTGGGCTCTCGGCTTCGTCGTGGCAGTGTCCTGATACTCTGGACAAAGAGGCAGGAAATTGTTCCCTGCGCATGGGAGTAGCGCATTGTTTTGACTCTAGTTCTAGCCTGAGAAGCTAGGAGCTCTGAGCTAGCAGGGCGACCCTTACCCTGGCATTGTATGGGGAGGTTGCTGTGAGGGCAAACTAGGTTCCGGCTGAATCCGGACATCAGCCTATGGGCGGGGTTGCGCGTGGTTGGATGGTGTGGGTAGAAGCCGAAAAGGCAAAGGTGTCCATCCCAGGGACTTGTTCCCCTGATGAAGCAAGTTAATGTGGTGTTGTAGATCACATGGGGAGTCGAGTCGTAGGCTTCCGCGGCCGGAGTCGTTGAATTCTTGGCTGTCCGGGATTAGCCGCGTCATGGTCGATCAGTACGTCAGCACCATCGACCATGACGTGGCTGATCCCGGACAGCCAAGAATTTAGATCACATGGGGTTCACTACTACTGTCCGTAATATTCCCTTCATTTCCCCTGCTTTCCCCTTACACACGCCCTGACACAGGCATTACACTACCGCACATGTTAGGAGTCTAGTAGTGCTTGTGTCGGATGGGGCGATGAGGGGCGCACCTGATGGGGGAAAACCTCGCAACCCAGCGTTTCGGTCGGCGCCAGATCTTACGTTCCATTAGGGTGGAATATCGCCACCTCTCGGGATACAATGTACATTACATATACGGGATTTATGTCAATGGTAATTGACGTGCTCAACTCTCGCCTCAGCGTTTTCTTCCAACTCTCTTCTCCGTCCGCCTATATGGGAGTAGATGAGCGAGTGGGAGGGGGCAGTGGGTGATTGGGGCATTACGGCCGTCAACAGATGCCACCTGATGGACGTCGAACGCCTGTGACTCAATCATGCTGCAAGTGCATTAACTGCCAGCGATACCAAACGCGTGACGATATCAAGTTGCTCGGCGGAGGAGAATAGGCCCAATGACAGCCGATGGTGATGAAGGGGGGGTGATCTGTCAATTAAGATTTTATCCCGTAGGAAGGTTTTCCTCGACGCGGTTCATTTAGAGAACACCCGTCAATTATATATGCAAAAAATCGTGAAGTTTCTTATATTATTGAATAGATATCGTTGCATTAAAGTGCAGTACAAAATTTTCGTTTTCGAGAATACTTGGAGTATTGGCTGCTTGGCGGTTAGGACGGCAGCGGAGTCCCGACACGGCGATTCTTGTCATATAGGGGAAAGGGTGACCCTATATGATTCCAAGTACGAAACACGCAGCGCCGGAAAATGGCAGCCTTGTCGAGTGTTTCTACCGTTATGACTCCAGCGCAAACCACAGTTCCTCCCATGCGAATATCACGTCGCCTTCTGCGTTGAATCGCGAACAACCGATTCTTCTTGCAATCTAGAGCGGAATTTAAGGTGCATCACACTCGCGCACACTAAATTGTACTTCTTGAAATAATAATAATAATAATAATAATAATAATAATAATGATAATGATAATGATAATGATAATGATAATGATGATAATGATGATGATGATGATGATGATGATGATGATGATGATGATGATGATGATGATGATGATGATGATGATGATGATGATGATGATATTCAGTTTTCTACTCTTCCTCGGTTGCATATACGTTGGAATTAGATCACATCGCGAGCTTAGATTTTCCCCGTTTGAAATGTACAACTAAATATAAATTTCTACAAACGCACAAAATAATTTTGTTCACTAATGTGAACTTCTGTAGCGTCCGTTCACTTAATTTCACTAGTTTTCCTGTTTCTAACTGTGGCATGGATGGTTCTTAGGAATGGCATTTAGTGGTTTTGTAACGTGATCACACAACTCGTATTATCATGGGCAACTTTTAAATACACTGTCAGATATGTCTGCATTACTTTTAATCTAAAGTACATGAGAGTAATTTTCATTTAAATTACTTTCTTTTAGATTTAATGTACACATGTAAGTTAAGTTCACAATTGTACATTAGTTTACATTGATTTTAATTTTAGGCTTAAATTTTATGTACAGGTATATTAATCTCCCTTTAATGGACTAGTTACATTTAAAATTCATGTAGAGTCGTACAAGAAATCAACATTAAATTTAATGTAATTTCTGACAGTGTTGTTTCACTTTGGATTTGAAGAAAAAATGTTCAATTTTCGGGCTATTATTACAATCTGCCTTACGATACCGGTTTTTACCCATCTCCACTGCAGAAGCGTAAGAAGCACACAAACTTTCTAGAATTTTAATATGAGCCTTGTGCGATACTGTGACAATATTAATTATGCAGCGTGTCCTCAACCAGCTATCCAGCACGATATATTCACTAGCACATTACCAGATGGGCTTATGCCTATGTGTATATTACAGCTACCACGTTGCCGCCTCCGCATTCGCGAAAAATACGTCCTCTCTCTAGTTCCCCTCAACGCCGAGTTCTTCAGGTATTGGCTCCGACTTTCGGCTCGATCTCTTCCTTTGCAAATTAATTATTCTGTAGAGCGCTGTGAATGTTGCCATCAATCAACCAATTACTCAGCGCTGGCTCGGCGGTCATTTACAAACGATTCCCGACCGCGCGCGTATTTTGAACGTCCGTCTGTTCGGTTCAAGGTCATGACTCTCGCCACATGCGAATATTGCATACTGCATTTTGTGAAACCTGTATCCTCGGTGCTATAAATGTATGATTGAAAGTGTTACATTGTATGGAGCAGAAATATGGCCACTTCCAGAACAACAGAAAAGAAAATTGAGATCCCTGGATTTGGATTTCCTTAGAAGAGCGGCAGTAATATCTAGAAGGGAAAGAATTAAAAATGAGCGGGTTGAAGCAATAATGAATCTGCAATATGATATTATGTAGGAAATTGAAAAGAAACAACTCACTTGGTTTCGACATGTACAACGAATGGGCGAGAAAAGACTCCCCAAAAGATCATTAGAATGGCGACCAAGTGAACAGAGAAAGCGAACTCCAAGACCAGGATGGAACGATCAGATCAGAAAGAGAATCGAGAAGTGTAAATTACCTCCTGATTCCTGGAAGAACAGAGAAGACTGGGAAAGAACATTAGGCGTCGGAAGACCGAAGTAGCGATTCATAAACCGACAAGAAGAAGAAGAAAAAGAAGAAAAACCTAAAATTTTGAGGCCACCAACCTCAAATAAACGTTCCTCACACGTATTACATTTTTGCTGGTTCGACGCTTCTCGATTCTACCCCACTTGTTCAGAGTCTGTAGAATCTGAAACTGTATGTGAAATTAAACTAATTACTTGATGTTCTGTGCGACTGAATTACACGGGTGTACCTCTCTGCTCGGTAATAACATTAAATAAGAATAGTTTGTATTGACAAGGGTGTATTTTATTGTTACCAATTACAAGGGAACATATAAAACACAAGTGATACGGGATAAAAAGTTATCGAGGAAAAGATATGTCACAGGCTTAATATCGAAATGGAAAATAGGGAATAAGGTGGGGTTTAATTAGCTAGAGTTTTCTCACGGGTACGCTAGTTTTACTTGATGGCTGAACTTGGATGGTTAAGTGACTAAGAAAATGTAAATATAATATAGGTTAAAGTTTAGTGATTTCATCTCACAAATATACAATAAGAATATTATTTGAAATCTTATCTTCAATTACAAAATGAACGTATTACATTTTTTACAATGCAACAACATAATTACAATTTAAATTTTGCAGTAATACAAGAACAAGAAATCCAAGAATGTCTTCTATCGTTGTCCCAAATTAATTGTAATGTCACTTTTACGTGGACCCCTTCCCACCGAGGAATAAAGGGAAAAGAAGATACTGAAAACTCACCAAAGAACGCTTCTAAACTTCCTTTACTCTAGAACTCCATATCTGGTTCCCTTGAAGACTTTAAAAAACTTCTTCTAATATCAACATTACGACTATGAGTTTTGAAATGGATATCAAAATATTCGAAATTATGACTAGTAAGGAATTGAGTGCTAGATCCCTCCCTTTTCCTCCTCAACTTCAAAAGAAAATATCAAGTTATTTTATCAAGACTCCGAATTGGTCATCTTAATTTGAATCACAGTTATTTATTTAAAAAGATAAATCCAGATCCATGTCCAAATTGTGGTGAAATTATGTCTACATACCATTTATTAGTCGAATGTCCTTTCACAAGTGATCTCAGGAAAAAATTAAAATTTGATAATGATATCCAAACTTTGTTAAATTCTACTTCGCAATGTGATAAAATTATTAAATATTTATGTGCTACAAAGTTAGAAAAGTATTTTCTTTTTTTGTAAAAAAAAGAATGAACATGCTTATTACAAATGTGTCCGTTTGTGAATATTTTAACTTGTTAAAAGACAATGCCATAAAATATTGATTTATAATTAAGTGCGTGTATTGACATATAATGTAAAATATGTTTTGATTCCTTATGACCATGTAGTTACAGAGCGACTTAAAACAAACAAATAAAAAAGAACATTTATAACGATGAGTGTCTACATAATATTTTTGTCTACGTGATTAAAAACCACACTCCGCTCACAATCAACAACACCCGCAACAATCCAACGCGGCCGCCTGATCCGCCCCCGCGCAAAGCCACACGTGCTGGGTCGTGCGTGCTGTGTTGACGCGCAAACAGCGGGGCGGAGGGCTTGCCGAGTGCGGCGTGCGCCCGGCCCATTAGCGGACGCGCCCCGGTTGCATTAGTTACGAGAAATTAATTCGGCGGCGCCGCTGTTGGCCGCCGTTCGGCCGCTGTTGGCAGTCAACAGCATCAAACATTTGAGCCGCCGCCGCCGGCACCGGGCGCACAAAAGCCGCTTCGTTATAATTCACCGGCAGAGCGCGCAGCGGTGGCGGTGGCGGCAGCGCCCCTATCGGATGCGGCGGCAATTAAGAGGCGGCGCCGCCCCATCGCTGCCGCGGAAACGAAGTTATGCCCCTACCCGCGAACACACGTGCGTACACACACGCACACGCACACATACGCGTCATATTCGATTGCCTGCGCGCTGTGCCTAAACGCCACCCGCGCCTACCGGCTGAGTTCAACTCAGAGCTTGCATTGTCGCTGTATCTGTAGCGTCTCGAATCGGGAGTTGGAGTCCTGACAGTGGCAGATTTTTGACTGCAGCAAGGTCGAACCTGGAGGAGAATTCTAGCGGCTAGCTGCTCTGATCGGTTGTTTTCCGTGTTTTCTCCGATCAGTACCAGCCGAATTCCATAGTTATCCTAAGAAATGAGCCACGAACCGTTCGCTATATTTTTCTCCTCATTCTTTTCATCATCTTTCCTCCTGTCCTCACACATGCACTTCGTTACTACACATGTCGAGAGACGAGTGGACTCTCATGCGGTGCCTCGCTGGCGAAAGAACTGCATGGAGGAGAAACTCCCTGCAAGCCGACGTGTAACATGGCGACGGGTCTCAGCATTGAGCGGGGAAGGAACACTGTCACATCGCGCGATTAACCGTTCACTACATCACCGGGACTAACTACCACACAACAGAGGTCGTGCCCGGAAACATCAATCAACCAATTAAACGGCTCCCGTCCCTCTCTTGAATACCCTTCACATGACACTGCACATCTATTTCTCTCTCTCTCTCTGTCTTTCTGTCCCTCTCTCTCTCTCTCTCTCTCTCTCTCTCTCTCTCTCTCTCCTGAAGGACATGTCCCTCCACCTTGCCCTGCTTCGCCTGGTCCTAAAGTGACCCACGGGGTGAAGTTGAGGTCGCTCCTAGTTCTGGAGAGCGGTGTCGTATTCCTGGCGGTTCCACGTTCATTTCGGGGTGAACAAAGGTGGTGCGCAGCAAGGCTTTTCGGGCTTCTTCACGTTGTCATGCTTTACATTGAAAGACATTTTGATTTTCTTCTCTTTCACATCGTTCTAGCTTCCCTTCCTCCTGCATTAACACCCATCGCTTTACCTCATCCTCTTTACATTAGACAGGGAGATGTGTCTCAGTGCATCAACTGTTACTACAGAGCACTTCCTCTGACTGGGAGGTCCTGGGTTCGAGTCCCGACAGTGGCAGGATTTTCGACAGTAGCTTGTTAGCTAGGTCGAATTCAGTCGCTCTCTGGAGGAGAATTCTGGACGCTGGCTGCTCTTATCAGTAGGTTTCTGTGATTTCTGCGATCAACACCAGGCGAATACCGGAGCAGTATCCTAACCATCGGGCCACGGACCTCGCGCGATCTTACCTTCCTCTTCCTTGTCCCCTTACACACACACAAACACACACACACTTACACTAACATGCACTACACTCCACATATTCTAGGAGATCGGTCGGGAACTTAGAGCTTGTCCCGGCTGGGGCGGTGCCCCGCTGGTGGGAGAGTTCTGGTTAGGGGAAACCCCACTAGCCAACGGTAGGTCGGCGCCGGATATCGCCAGCCAGCGGAGGGAAACATGCACTACACTTACGGGAATAATGACCTCAGTAGTTGACGTACCCGGAATCACTAACAACCAACTTTTACATTACATTAGGTCATTTTTCCCGTTTTGCTTTCTCGCCACGCCTGTCCCACCTGGCCTGCACTCTGATAATTCCAGCATTGGTACATATGTCCTGAACCCTCCCACCGCTTTGCTCCGTCCCGTTTCGTCGTGCGCATCCCGACTTCGTCACCGGTGGACTCAGCTCTCCTCACCCCTAGTCACACCCTCTTACTTGGTGACATTTTTCTACTCTTTACGTCCTCTCATTCCTTTGTATATATTCGTACAGGTTATTTTTGTGGGGAGACTGCCCGTAGGCAGTGTTCCGCACCCGAGTTTCGACCCAGGCTTCCTTCGAAGCCTACCCCCGACGCGGGTCTGGCGACTTTTATCTAAGCAGGCGCACCCCGTGGGCAGTCCCGTCTGCGCCTGGGATTTGACTCTCACTTTCTCCGCCAGATGTCGGGCTCAGTTAACTATATCCGAACTGTCTGGTTGGGAGGAAATGGGATCTCGTTGGGAGGAAGTGGGATGTTGTTGGAGGGATTTAATTTTGCCGGGCATCCTGCCAGGGTTCTTTTACATGCCACAAGAGTGACATGGTTACGGTGGATTTTCCGCCCTTCGAAAATCTGGGTTCCTCGGCCGGGATCGAACCCGCGCACAGGGGTTCAGAGGTCAGTAAGCTAACACCTCATCCACCACACATTCTACACACTACCCCTTCACTCCCCTCTCCCTCAATCCAGACCTTCCCCCCCCACTCCCTTCTCCTTTCTTTTCCCCACCCCCGTCTCTGCTCTTCCCCAACATCACCCTTCACTCCCCTCACCCTCATTCCAAACCTTCTCCCCTACCCCTTCTCCTTTCTTTTCCTCGCCGCCTTTTCTGCTCCTGCCAAACTTCCACCTCTTCACTTCCCTCCCCCTCATTCCAGACCTCCCCCAGTCCCTTCTCCTCCCGTTCTTTCCCCGCCTCTTCACTGCTCCTGTCCAACTTCCTTTCCTACACTCCCCCTCATTCCACACCTTCTCCCCCACTCCCTTCTTCTTTCCTTTCCCCGCACCCTTCTCTGCTCCTACCCAACACCCCCCTTCACTCCCCTCACTTTCATTCCAGACCTTCTCTCCCACTCCCATCTCCTCCCGTTCTTTCCCCGCCTCCTCTCTGCTCCTTCCCAACTTCCTCCCCTTCACTCCCCCCTCATTCCAGACCTTCTCACCCAGTCCCATCTTCTTTCTTTTTCCCGTCCCTTCTCTGCTCCTTCATAACTTTCTCCCCTCCAAACCTCTTACCACACACATTCCAGACCCTCTCCCTCACACCATTCCTTGCCCTTTCTTTCCAACGTACACTTCCCTGCTCTTTCCCAACTTCCTCCCCTTCTTTCCCCCTCCTCAGTCATTCCAGACCTCCCCAACCCCTCCCCTCCCCTCCTCTCTTCCAGTGCTCGTCGTCGAACGAGAGCGTAATGAAATCTCCGGCCCCGCGCGTGCGATCGACAGCGGTGGGGCGGGGAGGGGCGGGGCGTGGGCGGGGAGCGCGTCTCGTGGCCGCCCTGATTAAAGGAAGCTCATCACGGAGCGTCACCGCCAGCCACTCCATCTCCGGCCACGCCCCCTCCGCCCACCCCCTCACTTTCCCCCCGCTTGGCTGCGCCGCCAAGCAAGCACCAAGCGGTGAGACGGGGCGGGGCGTGGTGGGGAAAGACCATGTGGTGGGGGTGACGCGTAGGAGCGCGGGTGGACCAGATCGGGGAGTGATCAGTGGTGCGGGTCGAATCTACAAAACCTCATCGAATTGCGCTTTGCAAGGGAAATGGATCGAATAGATATGCTTGAATAATGTTTATAAAAATGCTATACGGACGTCGGATTCTGCATAGACTGGGCAATGTTTCAACAAGGAAACAGTTTCTCAACAACGTACCTTTTATGAAGCCGCGCGAAAGCTTTCGGCTGCGCAAAAGCTACGTGCTTCAGTTAGAAAATAAAACATTAATGGAAGTGAATCGTGACAAATAGCTCATATCTCATCAAGGTACGGAAACATTACGTATCCTTGTATTTGCCTCTCCAACACATATTTGACCGACCACAGAAGAAAATACTAGGGATGTGTAATTAAATTGAATAAAACTTCTCTTATAAAAATTGAAATCGAGTATTTTTTTCTGTTATCTCAGTTGTACAAAGGCTTATATTACGTTTCTAAACTAACTTTGCAGTGGAAAGCACAGGCAATATGATTCAAAAGAGAAGAAAATATTGGGAAACATTTGTTCAATGAAGCTTTTTCTTTATATCGATATTCCAAACCGAAAAGAATGAGGAAGCTCACGTCGACGTGGAAAGCAATCGCCTCGCGCTAAGATTCGTTCCTCTCCCTCGAAGAGATTTTCTCTCGGAACGCCTCGTCGCCAGGCGCTCCAGAAGTTTCTTTTCCGCGGAAGAAGGCGGGTCTGCGCTATCGTGTTTCCAATCGCCTGGCTCGTCTCCGAACACACCGAGTTAGCTCTTTTTAAAAGGCTTTTGCTTTATCTCGACTGTCAAACAGCTACTGCCTTTTTTTGGGGCTCTCTCCTGTAGGTAGAAGTGAAGTTTTTCGGAGTAACATTGACTGCCATATATTTATGAACCTTTTTTCGTGGAAATATCTTTGTATTGGTTACCGTCCTCGAACTACGCATGAATAATATAATTTGCAACGCCGGTAGTCTTTAATTTTTAAGCAGTGGTTTACAGCATTCGGCATTTAGCTTATGAGGGTTTTTATTGTTATTTTTGTGTTTGACGGGGTTGCTGTCTTACTATACCGTGTCTTGAACGCGAGTAATGAAATTTTTTAATAGCAGTAAACAGTAGGTGAAATTATTTCCTTTTTACTTGCTCGCTAACGCTTACGCAGTAGAAAGTTATGAAATGCTGCGCGAAAAAAAGAAAATTTTTGGCAGAAAACTCTTATTACAGGGCCCTGATAACGAAAAAGTGGATAAACCCAATTGCTAAATTTAGGGAAAAATCCTCTAACACATGATATAGTCAGAATGTTTGTGGGTCCTTGATACCGAAAAATTGAATGAATGCAAAACGTCTGTCTGTGCGTCTATCCGTTTGTGAACAACGCTAGCGTCTAAATCGTTCATCCGATTTTCTTCAAAATTGATATTTCCCAATTTATCTGGCGGTTGTCGCGGCTCCTTGAATCTGAAACCAATATTTTAATTTTAGAGGGTACTTTACATGAAGGCTCTGGGATATTTTCAAAATTTTAAAGAAATAGCTCCATCGTTTTTTATTAAGTTTTGTTGTTGGACAGTGTAAAACACGTTTAAGAGAATGGTGTAGATCTCATTTTCGTTGAAAAATTCAAATTGTTTTCGGCGTCTTCCTACGACTCCATTACGAAGATAGAGATTTTTACCTTAATGAAATAATGAAATAAGTTTCTTAAAGGTAGATTTTAAAACAAGGTCATGTACAATTTTTCGAAAATATTAGTATTTTCCGCTCATTTTGTCTGAAAGTACGGGCGAGAAAGTACATGCTGTTTTAGCAGCACTAGTTCGTAGGAGTCGGGGGCTACTTCTCAATTTGATATTGATGCTTCTAATTGTTAGCCAATCAGAACAGTTCACATCTCCTTCTAGATCGTGACCTTGACGGGATACTACATTTTAATCGGAGTGTAGTCGAATCGTCATAATTATGGCTGAGGGAAACCGAGACACCTTCTCAGTGCTTGTACTGTTAATTCTAGTGTATATGGCATAAAGTTACCGGTCATGGCCTGAGATTTGGGAAGTATTAGAGCTTTCTAGGTGATATATGAAGTACTGGGAATCAGTGGCTTTTAGGATGCGAGGTGGAGCCTAACCAAATACTTAATGAAAAACAAAAATTGTTCTCATTATTTCGAAATGCATTTATTGATAATTTTCCTATTTCACAATTATCATGTTTCACTTCTGGTTTCGATGTTTTGCACCTTACACTTTCCGCCTAATTGCGAACTAGAAGTCATGAGGAAGGCTGTGGTGATTTGGAGCCTTCAATGCATGCGCAGTATATGTGCTCGCGAGACGCAGATATGCTTTTACTACAGGCCGCCACTGCCAAACGAAGGCTCGCTTATCGGGTGTGCTCGAGTTCGTTCCTGGCCTACGAGTATTATTCATGTGGACTCCCGCCACAGGCACATTCAACAATATCAACAGACACAGGCACAACACACACGCACATACACACACACACACACACACACACACACACACACACACACACACACAAACACTTACACTGAACAACTCAGGTTATCGGAATGACTAACATATTGTTGAAATCGAAGCCGCTGAAAGAGGTGGCAAAATTAATCAGTGCACCGCTAGAAGGGCAATAAAATGACG
The DNA here is from genome assembly GCA_011170035.1 of Teleogryllus occipitalis. NCBI lineage: Eukaryota > Metazoa > Arthropoda > Insecta > Orthoptera > Gryllidae > Teleogryllus > Teleogryllus occipitalis. The sequence goes on from BLKR01009246.1 coordinate 13,306, forward strand.
GTGCTGTTAATATACAACTCGTTAACTCACACTTTCGGAGAGAAATATCTTTCAGATGGCGTGAAAATTTATTATTGGAATTTACTTAAAAACAAATTAAATTCTTTATAATTATTTTATTAATTATAATATTTAAAATATCTTTAAACGACTCATTTGAGTGAAATGAACAACTGTGCTAAATAAGTTAATTATTAATTACCGGTTGTTCATTCATTTGTTTCTATATTTTTTTTAAAATAATGCTTTAGTTTGCCAGAGAGTAAAATAAGTGAATCTGCAACATCATAAGGAAAACTGTCCTTACCCGAATTATCAACGACTGCCCTCTCAGATGACATTCCAATCAGTTTAACATGATATCACAAAGATTAATTAAAAATAATTAAAATTAATCTGCTACACAGCCTACCCAGAAGAAACTACCACGCTACACTACTGTAACCCTTACCAGAAAACCATCCAAGGAGGCCAGCCGACCCAGATGTAATCGATTACTTGCACCACATGCAAGCAATTAAAAATTAAAATGCCGTTGCCTAGGGACGACTCGAAACTGTAACTCCACGTTCCTCATTCACTTTTACACTACTGCCTTACCCCCGATTAAATACGCTTCTTTCCGACAACGATTTCGGAGTATTAAGAAACACACGCATGCGCAATGTGACTTCTGTTTTAAGATTCCTGAATCAGAAGCATCATCATCATTATCATTATTATTATTATTATTATTATTATTATTATTATTATTATTATTATTATTATTATTATTATTATTATTATTATTATTATTATATAGTAGACTATAATTACTGCAGCGCAATGTGCCACTTCAACTTAATTAACTAAAGAGTTTCAAAGAAAATGTAAAAATGAGTCACGATACTAGTCTATTGAATTAAAAATAGTGGCAGTCCACCGTGTTACAAATGTAAACCTTTTGAGAGATTGCTATTTACATCGAAATATTGCCATTTACGTTACAGAAAAATCGATAAGAAGAACTGATAATTCTTCTGTAAATCACTGTTCTGATTTGTCAATATCGCATATATTCTTAAACACTATTGGTCTCAATTGCTTGAGAGGAATAGTCTGCAGATATTTTAAAGGCATCCGTTTGGTGCTCCAAACGTCACAGCAGTTTGATTACTAGTCCATTTCAGCACAACAGCCGGTTCGTATTATAATACCACCCGTTTGAATACTCCGTCTCTAGCTGAGGAGTATGGTATCTCGTAACAGTGAATACAGTTTCTCGGGGGGTTTAGTACCGTGAGTTCTATGCAAGATATCTCTTATTACTAGGTATGCGACATGAACGTTGATGACATCACTTGCTTTAGACGAAGAGAATAGGTGTTACCGGGAGCGGTAGCTCAGTGCATCAACTGATGTCACTGCAGCGCCTCTGACCGGGAGGTCCTAGGTTCCTACTCCCCACGGCGGCAGGATTTTCGACACTAGCTTTTCAGCTAGGTCGAATTCAGTCGCTGTCTGGAGGAGAATTCTAGCGGCCGGTTGCTTTGATAGGTAGTTTTCGGTGGTTTCTCCGATCAACACCAGGCGAATGCCGGGGCAGTACCCTACCAAACGGGCCACGGACCGCGCACAATCTGTCCTTCCTCTTCCTTGTCCTATCCTCTCCCCTTACACACACACTTACACTAACATGCACTACAATACCACATATCCCGGGAGACCGGTCGGGAGCTTAGAGCTTGTCCTGGCTGGGGAGGTGCCCCGCTGGTGGGAGAGTCCTGCATAGGGTTAACCCTACTAGCCGACGGTAAGTCGGCGCCGGATCTCGCCATGCAGTGGGGGAAGATCACCGCCATCTCTCGCGAAAAAACATGCACTACACTTACGGGACTAACGACCAAAGCAGTTGACGCGCCTGGAAACACGAAAAAATCAATCACTCAATCAAGAATAGGTGTTTCAACTGCCAGGCTAAAAGTTAAAGTTTTGGAGGATAGTCTTGTCTCTCCTCACAGACGATGCTGTGTACAACTTGGGTCTTTTGGGTGCAAGGTGAGATATTTGACAGCGCGGAAGCAGCTGAAGTGGTTTCGTTCTGAACATGGTGGAACGTATCCAATTATGAATTCTTAAGTTATGTATTAGCGAAGTTGCAAAATAATTATAGAAGTGGTGAAAATGGTCGAAAACTTTAAAACGTGTAGGAGTCCTAGTGATGCTTGTAAAATATTATCAAGTAACTTAATTTTTTCGTTTCAAAGCGTGGAGATATACAAACGGAATGGGAAGATGTTTCACAGAAAGAGAGGAAATCAAACAGCAATTTTTTGATAAACCTTTCAGAGTTGAACGGATTGTTATGAAAAAAGTGTTTAAAATATGTAAATACATATTTTTAATACTCGATTATTGTAAATTATGGAGAATTTACGTGTATAAAAGGAAAACTGTATTAGCAAGACGCGGTCATAAAATACCCAATTCAGGACCAGCGCAGTCACGGAATTAACCTGAAGTGAGTTTCACAAAATCCAAGAGAAAACAGAATGTTGACACATCTATTCTCTTTCACCGCAGATGGCGCCTACTTTTGATTGTCAAGCCAGTTATTTGTAAGAAAATATTGCAGAGCTCAATAATCCGTACCTGTTATAGGTCACTAAAGTGAGAATAACACACTTATTTTGAAGGATCTCATCTTTCAACTACGTTGTTCCAGATTTCCGAATGCGTTAGTGTAGTTGGTACTCGGACATGGTCTGTTCAGACCCACTAGAACACAAAAAAAGTTTGTATAGTTTGAACTTTCAAAATGATCATCATTCAGTTGAACGTAATGTAGGAACTCATCCAGTCACCTACCTCAAGTTTAAGTATACTTCGTATTTCTTGCTTCAGGTATTCGGCCCCCAAGTACATCCCTCCCACCACCTTCCCCCCATTTAGACACCATTTCCGCTTTTCCTCCCTCCCCAACAAGTATATTCGCACCATATCCTATTCCGCTTCTCTGTCCCATTCGCATTCATGGTTTGTGCATTTCAGGCAGAGAGGCAAATTCTGTAAAAGGTAATCCAGTGGAGAGTGCATGAAATCACGGCAATCGAGTAAGTTACATTGTCGCTGAAGTTATAATGTGAGGAAGAAGCTTACGTGATATGTAAACCGAGAAGAAACAAAGCCAAGTCCCTTATGCATTGATATAGTAAACTGAATAATAAAAGAGTGTTATTAGTGTAAACAAAGATAAAAAAGACTTTAATGGGGTGGGAATATTCACTGAAAATAATACTGTAGTTCCTTGTCCTGTCTTCAATTTTATTGTTCATGCAGGTAAATAATCAATATAATTTTATTTGTTCAACACAGAAGCTCATGCTATTTATTTTTTAGGTATGATAATTTTATTTAACTATTATTAACCATTTTTTCACAATTTCGTCCAATGTTTTCAGTATGGAAACATTCTGAAGTACAAATTCATGTCCTGAAAATTGCTGAATAAAACATTTATTTTGGTGATCGTAAAAATTGCTGAATAAAATTATTATTTTTCCATATCGAAAAAAAGTCTGGTGTATTTATTAGATAATATTTCGGAACCTCTCACAAGCTTCACCCTTCATTTTTAATTTTCTACAGTAATTTGTTGTTCTTATTGTGATATCTTGAGTCGGCAGTCATTTACAGGGCTTTTCGATCTGTAAACAACCAAAACACCTTTGTTTACGAATGTTAAATATTTTGTAGAAAGTTGCCGTATTCTCCTGAATATTAGGCAGAACGCTGATCCAAGTGACGTGCCCTTAGAGACTCTACTCGCAGCTGACCTCGGCTAATCTGATCTTGTCGTTGCATGAACTGACTCTTGTGAAAGAAGGGAGGACCTCATCAACCTGGGCCCAATCACCAAAAATTCCCGGTCAATAAGCGTAGCCCCTTCAGATTTAGGGTGGAGCTCGAGTACCTTGCACTTCACAGAATGCACGCTCCGTCAACTGCAGAGTGCCGACTAGACGGTCTTGAAATAATCAATGTAAATCATCTGCAAGACTGCGCAGCTCTGAACCACTCCTAGAATTATCAGTGTCGATTTGCATATCGAATCCTCTCTCTAATATCTAAATTACTCATCAGGTAAAGAGGCAAGTTTGGCGAGTAAATAAGTGAGAGAGTGAGAGTAAGTGGGAGGGTGAGTAAAGCTACCAAGTATTTTTTCTCTTTACTTTGTTCTGAGAAGAGAAAGCATTGTAGTCGTGTGCCGGAAAATTGCAAATTATCGCCACTTATCGCCAGGCCTCTATAATGAAAAAATATTGTTTTTGTATGTAGTAAATTACTTTCTTTATCTCATTTGTAGTCCGTCTGTACGTCTGTCTGTACGTCTGTCTGTACGTCTGTCTGTACGTCTGTCTGTACGTCTGTCTGTACGTCTGTCTGTACGTCTGTCTGTACGTCTGTCTGTACGTCTGTCTGTACGTCTGTCTGTACGTCTGTCTGTACGTCTGTCTGTACGTCTGTCTGTACGTCTGTCTGTGTCTGTCTGTACGTCTGTCTGTACGTCTGTCTGTACGTCTGTCTGTACGTCTGTCTGTACGTCTGTCTGTACGTCTGTCTGTACGTCTGTCTGTACGTCTGTCTGTACGTCTGTCTGTACGTCTGTCTGTACGTCTGTCTGTACGTCTGTCTGTCGTCTGTGTGTCTGTCTGTCTGTGTGTCTGTCTGTCTGTGTGTCTGTCTGTCTGTGTGTCTGTCTGTGTGTCTGTCTGTCTGTGTGTCTGTGTGTCTGTGTGTCTGTCTGTCTGTCTGGGTCTGTCTGTCTGTCTGGGTCTGTCTGTCTGTCTGGGTCTGTCTGTCTGTCTGGGTCTGTCTGTCTGTCTGGGTCTGTCTGTGTGTCTGTCTGGGTCTGTCTGTGTGTCTGTCTGGGTCTGTCTGTGTGTCTGTCTGGGTCTGTCTGTGTGTCTGTCTGGGTCTGTCTGTGTGTCTGTCTGGGTCTGTCTGTGTGTCTGTCTGGGTCTGTCTGTGTGTCTGTCTGTCTGGGTGTCTGTCTGTCTGTGTGTCTGTCTGTCTGTCTGTCTGTGTCTGTCTGTGTGTCTGTCTGTGTGTCTGTGTGTCTGTGTGTGTCTGTGTGTGTGTCTGTCTGTCTGTCTGTCTGTCTGTGTGTGTCTGTCTGTCTGTCTGTCTGTCTGTCTGTGTGTGTGTCTGTGTGTCTGTCTGTGTGTGTCTGTCTGCCCGTCTGCCTCTGTCTCTGTCTCTGTCTGTCTGTCTGCCTCTGTCTCTGTCTGTCTGCCCGTCTGTCTCTGTCTCTGTCTCTGTCTCTGTCTCTGTCTGTCTGTCTGTCTGCCCACCCGTCTGTCTCTGTCTCTGTCTCTGTCTGTCTGTCTGTCTGCCCACCCGTCTGTCTCTGTCTCTGTCTCTGTCTCTGTCTGTCTGTCTGTCTGCCCGTCTCTCTCTCTGTCTCTGTCTGTCTGTCTGCCCGTCTGTCTCTGTCTCTGTCTGTCTGTCTGTCTGTCTGCCCGTCTGTCTCTATCTGGTGTATGCTAGCATTTAAATCGTTCAGATGATTTTCTCCAATGTTGATATTCCCCGATCGATCTGAACGAACTCGAGGCCCTGCACGGTTGAAGCGGATATTTCGATTTTGAGGGTTCTTTATATTTTTTACTTCAAGCCTCAACAATTTCAAAGTTTTTGTCAAAATGCCTTCAATTTTTTAAATTTAACTTTCTCCTCGAATAGCGTGAAGGTCGCTTACGAGAATGGCGTTGGTCTCATTGCCGTTGAAATCCTTGATTGTTTTCATGTTTAAAATTTTTTCGCTTTCTTTCTATAATTACACTATTAAAAATAGGGATTCTTCTCTCTAATCAAAGCAGTCCTTCAAAGTGAGATCTAGATATAACGTCATGTACAATTTTTCGAAAACATAAGTAATTACTTTTTGCGTTATTTTTTTTCTGAAATTTGGACAATTTTTAAAAACTGTTTTCTCTGAAACGGCGCCCAATATTATTTTGAAATGTTCTACTCTTACCTATCAAAGAAATGTAAAAATAGTACTAGCTCAATCTTCTGTAAACACATTGAATTTTCGAAAATTGCACAAAGTTAATATTTCAAAACCACAAATTTTAAGATTGAGATTCTTGTATTAAATGAAAACTGTTTTAAAACATTAAATCTTAAGAACAGGCCAGGTACCATTTATAAAGAAAACATTTTCTCAAAAACTACTCAAAATTGTGTACTTCAAATTCTTTTCACGGATAGAACAGGGACGCTTAAAGGAATGGTGCGGTCTCATTTTCGTGGAACTTTCTGGGTTTTCAAACAATGTATGTTAGAAATAAAGCTGGAAAATATGTGATGTGATAGTCTTACTAGTTATATCGCTTCTCTGAAAGCATTAAATCCAAACCGAATTATCATCCGAATTACTACGCAGCCGTTCACGCGAAAGTTCCACTGTTTCACCGCAGTCGCCTGGGTAACTGTCGAGTGGACGGAGTGCGGAGGACAAAAGCGGGCCCTGTCCGTCGCTTGCCACCTCCAAGGCCGCCCCCTGCTGCCCCACTCGCCTCCGTTGCCCGCCGCCCAGCCTGCCCCCTGACGCCTTCCCGCCACCCCCTGCCGCCCTGCTGCCTCTTGCCGCCCTGCCGCCCCCACTCCCCGGCCCTGCTGGCCCTCCCCCTGGGCCCTGCCACCCCCAAGGTCTTCTGCCACCCCCCTGCTGCCCTCCTGCCGCCCCCTGCCAGCTGCCCCCTGCCAGTTCTCCCCCTCTTTTCACCGCCCCCCGCCGCCGCGCTCCCCCGCCGCCCCCGGGCGCCCCCGCCGCCCCTGCCGCTCCCGCCGCCCCCGCCGCCCCCGCCGCCGTCGCCATCCCCGCTGCCACCGCTGACGCTGCCGTTGGCGGTGCCGCCACCGCCGCCCAGTCGCTGTCACGCGTCCGTCGAATGCGCGACGTGGCGCAGTGTAACAGCTGAATCACGAGCCGCGTCCTCACGTAAGCGCCGCCTCGTAACCGGCGTGCGCCTGGGCGTCCAAGCGAGTCGTGCGGAGGCGTTATGGAGTCGCAGCGGAGTAAATGCGTTGGCGACAGCTCTGCGCCGAGATCTTCCTGGGGACTCTTCTACGACGCGGTTGCGCCTGCAGCACGCTATTTAATTCGGTTTCGGAGACGCAATCTCTTGTATTGACAACCGTTCCGATGATAGATGCCGGGAGCACAGACTGACACGAGCGAGCGATTGCGACGTCTCGGAAACCTATTAACACGTTGGCTGCCGTGACAAGCATCACATTGAATTGATCCGAATGGATTTGAGCGTCCACAGTTGATTCTCAGTCATGATGAGTTTCAATAGCCGTAAAGAGCAGCGCTCGCTTCTCAAATAGTGTTACGTTGAGGGAGCTTCAAATATACGGCTGTAGATGAATCGAGTGTTGATTCTCATATCATTCCCATATCTAGTAAAGATACCATCTCTATCCTATAGATCTCTATCCTAAAACGGTTAAGACGGATAAAAATAAAATAAACGGATATCCTATAGACGACCCATTTTATTCGTCAGAAGCTTCGTCTTTTTCTTGATTATTGTGGCAGTCAAAGTTTCAAGGCACTTGTCTATCACAAAATAATGTTTTTCCGTGAAAAAAAAAGGGGATTTTTGATATTCCTTGTTAGTTGTGCATGGAGATGTGAACTTGTCAGTGCTTAAACAATTTGTTTCTAAGTTTGTTAGTTTTTTATTTCTATTTTTCCAAATGTGTGCGCTTATGCTAAGTCCCACGGCCATTTCCAGTTCAAGTGGTCTTAATCGTAAGAAATTAAAAACAATTAAGATAGTTTTGTAAGAAATTTTTAAAATGCCATTTAAACAAAAATAAAGTCCTTATATCATTACAAAAAAAGCTGAATGTCCTTTTGGACAAATTTTATCTTCTATTTAGGGAACTAGTGTTCACAGACGACCACTGTAGAGCTAATGAATCTTAATTTGGCTTTTCCCTAAAGTTTATTTTTCTCTTGCTTGGCCCGATTCGGAACATCATAACTATTCAAATTTTAAAGATAACTGTTTATGATCCGTTCTTTATTTAATATCAGAAAGTCAATTCTTATGCATAAATCTGAAATTGTTAAAGAAAATTCAAATTAGCAATAACAAATTACTCTGTTAATTGTTATTGTTACCAGTGATTTTTAAAAGTTCTTCTTCTCCACTACAAGGATAGGTCTCGGACCTGTTCCGCCAACTAAGAATTTCATCTTTTTGGCGATCTATCTGGATCTCTTCTCCCTTGAGGTCTATACTTAAATGCCGGCTTTGGAATGCGAATCCCTTCCATTCTTTCCACATGTCACCATTCCTGCCTGTAACATTGTACCTTGTTATTGATTGCTTGAACGTTTAATTCTTTTCAAATTTCCTCATTTCTCAAGAATTTCATTTCTGCGGACTGTAAAGCCGGTTTATATTTTCCCCTCAGAGTCCAGCATTCCCTTCCGAACAGCAGACACGGGACATCCATTACTTTACATATCCTCACATTATCTCTACGAGTTTTATCTTTAAGAGTTCGCCGAGTGGTTCCAATATATTCTGGTATTTATGGATTTTTTTAATCTATATTCACTTCTGTGAAGAACGTTATGTTATAACTCAAATATTTAAATTGGCTAACTTGTTTCAGCGTCGTATTTTCCAAAATTATTTTGGTGCTTATAGGATGTTTTCCCACAAATGCCAATGTTTTGGTCTTTGTTTTTGAAATCTTTAGATTATATCCTTTGCAAGTTTGGTTTAATTGATGAATAGAGTCGTCCTGACTTTCTTGGATTATAATCTGATCATCAGCGAATAGGAATGTATTTAAATACACTCCTAATACTCTTAATTTCCAAGAGACTAAGCTTTTGAGTGTACCAGTGCCAAGTGTGGCTCTGCTCACTTGATGTTCCACATCCATATAGATTTACAGCTAGTTCATACTGTAACAGTTTTATTGGTTCAAGTTCAACATAACATATTACAGATAGAACGTTATTAATCGAACCGTTTTGTCTGCCCTTATCATTCATTTGTGTGAATAACCACTTTAATTGTGTTAAATGTGAAAACGATTAGATGAGCGGTCATTGTTGGTTGTTGTAACACATTGTTGTAACGCCGCACTGATAACAGAAGGCAATAATGACGGCTGCCTTTTGTTCGCAGTAATAATAAACTAATAATTTTATATATTTGTAGAATATTACAATACCACAGTGTTTAATAATTAATATTATATATTTTTCGATCTATTTGCATTTGTTTGCCAAACCTATCAGTATCGTATTGTTTATTAACTTTTGATTATTTTACTTTCTCGCATACTGCTTACGACGAATATTGTAAGGCTAAAAACTCACCGTGTATGTCCGTGAGTATACTGCATACCTTATGCAATGAATTCATTGTCAGAAATACATTTTCATTTAAAGTGCTGAATAAAAAATCTATTGTTTGAAGCTGTTTAATTTTCGCACCTAATGTTGTACGATTTCAAATACGTTTTAGAAAAAATAATGACAGAGATGTGTTAGTTCGGAGAGATTTGGTATAAATAGTATTACATAACCATTTCTAATGGCGAGAAAGTACTGTTGATGTAGCACCACTAGTTTTTTCCTATTGTTTGTCAGGTCATAACATTTCAGTTTGTTTACTAAAAATCAAATTAAAAAATTAATAATGTCTTAAACAAAGCTACTTATAAACCAAGTCGGAGTAAATTAACCTCAATTAGTCAAAAATGGTCAATTCCATGGTGTAAGAATACTTACATCTACAAGAGATACATACATTATATTAGAGAGAGAGAGAGAGAGAGAGAGAGAGAGAGAGAGAGAGAGAGAGAGAGAGAGTGAGTGAGAATTATACTTACGCCATGGTCAAGTCCAAAAATGTCAAAATGTAAAATTGAAAACCTTCGTAAGAGGACAGGTTGAACAAGACGAAATGAAAGGTAAAAACAAAACGAATCCTTGCCACTGTTACTTCAGAAGAGTCTAGAGAATTTAGAAATTCCAATACGTCGGCCCTTGCAAATCGTCCTCCCTCATTTCCGCACGCTCTTCATTAGATGTCCTGTCGACACGCTCTCATTAGCGACAACTGCTCCTCCCACCCCTTTTCCCTTGGGAGCTTCGCCGAATGAAGTACTTCTCTCGACCTACGGTGTAACTAAACAGTGACGAACATATAAAATAATATTTGAAAAATGTTGCGAAGCCGCATGCCATTCCATTTTAAATCTACGTACGATCAATATTTTAAAAACCTTAGACGTCAATTCGCGTCAGTTCTTGGTGGCATTTTAACTTCATGTGAGTTGTGAACCAAGTTTCTGAATGACTCGAGAAATTCTACTTTCTATGTACCTAACTGAAAATGTCTCGCTTTGAGTAGAATGTTTGTCTGCGCTTACATGTAATGTCAGCGCTCTCTCAAACAAAGGTCCTAGCTTAATCCCTCTACCATATTTCCCGCGCTCAGCCGCTTTGCTTTTCGTGCCCGGCGCCCCACTACTACCGTGCTTTCTCTGTGCCTTCATTTTCCTGCCCGCACCCGTGTTGGCGCGGTTGTCATTCCATCTCGACACACTGCGCGTGCTTTTTCACAACCCATCCTCACCGTACCTTTCGCTGTTTACACCTCCGCGAGACTCCGCATTCGACGCCGCTCCTCTGACCTTTCCCTCCCCTCCCCCGCACCCACCCTCGCCGCTGCCGACCTCCTCCACCTCCAGCCGGCTGGCGGCGCGCGAGCCCGGATCTCGTTGACATTCGCCAGAGCCACCGGCGCGGCATCCCTGGAAGCCGGCTCTTGCTCGCTCGCTCGCTCTCCCCTGCTTCCGCAACGCCCGCGCCCCCTGCGGAACTCTACACCACCAACCCACCCATCCGCCCACCCTCCTTCCGGCAGAGCTCGGCTCGCCTCCCTCCCTGCAACTCTGCGCGGGCACCGATCTACCCGCGACCTTGCTCCTTAACCCCCCTCCCCGCTCCATCACACATGTCCTGCTCCTCTCAATCTTCCATTCTACTCCCACTCTGTTGATACGGCCTCTCGCCCGCTCGCATCACACGATCCGACCAACATACTCCTTCCCGCTCTATTCAACCAGCCACGCTTCCACGGTGGTTCTGCCAAATATCCCGCTCCTTCCTACCCGTCACGCTCCTCTGCGCCCAAACCACTCCTTCTCGTCCCGGTCCTCTCGCTCTAATCGTTCATCTACGCCCTCCCTTCCCACGAATCATAGTTTTTTTATTTCTCCCCACCCCGCATTTCTTTCTTCTGTCCACGCCGTCTTTCCGCTGCTCCTACGCGCTCCGTCCCTTTTCCTTAATTTTCGAAGTCTTTTACTGCTTTTCTCTTAACCCTCCTTGCTATCGTCTATCAAGTCCCTTCCTTTCACCTCATTGTCTTACCGTGTTTCTCTTCCTCTTCGTCTCCCTCGTTGTCAAAATTCCCTCACAAATTCTGCCACGAACTCTCCCTGACACCTCTGCCCCCTCTTCACTGATCCTTCTCATTGTTTCACCTCCGCCGTCGCCGCCGCCGCCGCCGCCGGTCCGTCCGCGCGCGCGCAGCCCATAAAGCCTCGCCCGCGCGCTCGTCTGCCGGCGCGTCCGCCCGGCGCGCCGCCCCTGACGCGCTAAAGCCGCGCTCAAAGATACGCCACCTGGACGCCGTCCAACGGCCGACGGCGCCCCCCCGCGCCCCGCCCCCGCGCCCCGCCCCCGCGCCCCGCCCCCACGCCCCGCCCCCACGCCCCGCCCACACGCCCCGCCCCCGCGCCCCGCCCCCGCGCCCCGCCCCCGCGCCCCGCCCCCGCGCCCCGCCCCCGCACCCCGCCCCCGCGCCCCGCCCCCGCATCGTTAGATAAGAGAGTCACAGGCGCGACCACTCGTCGACGCTGCCCCTAAAACAACCAGATTCCCCTCGCGAGCTTTATAGCACTGATAAACGAACTTTGCCCGTGGAGGCAACCAGGTCACTGGCCGATTGAGTCTCTGGTTCTCTGAAAGCGCGGGACTTTACATGTTCTGGCAATGTTAGCAAGTTGCACTGAGCTTTCCAAACGTGTATTGCGAGTGGAAGTTACTTGATGTGTAAATGTCACGTGTGCGAGAGGAATGAAAATTACTAAACAATAGAAATAACTTATAACTATCGACCACAAAAGTTTTTATCTGAACATGCAAACACATTCATAACACAATACCCCGTGCGCATATTAAGCGCTGTTCATAAGTTTGGTTTTAGATACTGTTTTCTAAGTGTTCAGTAAGAACCGAAGGTTTTATCTGATACAGTATTCCTTTGTGTTGACGCTGCCTCAAAATCATACAGCAATGGCAGTAACTATGAATTTTGCATTGATACTATTTAAGGAAGTAATATGAATCAGAGGTGGTTCGTGCTTAGGTTGCGCGGTTGCACAAACCCCAGATAATCGAAAAGAAAATCTATAATATGATAGAGGTATACTTTTTCTTTTAATGAGATCAATTTTAAGTATATTGTAATAATATCGATTAATATGATATTAAAGAACGCCTAACGTGCGTTTTCTCTGACGTCTTGTGCTGTTCAAGGCAATGCATCATTCACGCTCTGAAGCTACTTTAATGCCTTTACTCTGTGACTATATGCTTTAAAATATTCCCCTCGTTTTCGCACCGCAACGAACCACCGAATTTCGCGCAGAAAGGTGGGTGTCTAGTCGTAGAGCGCGTCGCGGTGCCCGAGGGAAATACCAATTTTCTGCCTTCGCCTGAAACTAGCTTCAAATTAATTTTTTGAATTGCGCATGTTATTGAAAGTACAGGCAATTCTAGTCGGTATTAAATGTATTATTTATGATGTTTGGGAGTATACATTCATTTTATGTTGGGTTTATTAACTAAAAATGTTCATTTAATGAGTCCTTTGTGTAATGTTGACCGTTCTGGAAGAAAGCCTCTTTCTGTCTCTCACGGTGTGTGCCGATAGCAATGGCATCTTCCTGGTAGTGGTGGCAGTAACTCTGCAAGCGTTAATGTGAATAAGTGTGTGTTAGTGTAATATCTTCCTTTATTGCAATATACGTAAGGTAGTGAAATTTAAAAAATAAAATAATATGAATTACTTATCATCACCACTAGTAGCACCCAGAACAACTAAATCATGAGCTAGTGTAAAACATGTCCAAACAATAGGACTTGTTGCAAAATGCTAAAGTGCGATCACTGTATTATCGAAACTAAATTCGTTTTTGTTTTGTGTGAATTGTATTATCGGCAATTGTCTCAATGCATAACTAGTACAAAAACTCAAGTGCCCTCTGGAAATCAAAGCCAGGAATCATGTGCGCGGCAGGTGAACGTTCCTGACACGCACGCTACGCATAATGTTGTGTAAGTAAAGATTGAAGATAAACTTTTATAAAATTTTGTTTTAATATATTTACATGCATTGCTTACTACTTATTATATCTTAGTGTTCTGGAGTTTGTAAATTACATTTCTGTCATTCAAGGTAACTGCAATCCAAATTTTTTTGGGCACCAGCCCCAACTGATATGAATATTTGAAGTATTGATATGTGTGCTATATTATATGTGAACCTTCTTAATAAACAATCATTCGATTACATGCGCATACTGACGGCATTGGAATGCAGTTTAGTCGTATGCTATCGATCATTATGTAACGTAGTCATCTGTTCCCACTTAGCCACTGGTATAATTTGTAAAAGACTCTGAATAAGCAATCATATATCGCATATTACTGTTTGAGAATGTATAATTATGTAATGATATTTTCGTGCAAATTTCTTCTGTTAATTTTTTATCGCTTCATTACCATTGGGTGCTTGTGCAATGAACTCTAAATTAATATTAGAGGAAGTATGACATATTGACATACGTACTGAAAATCGAACTGATCGAAAGATCCTCTATTCTGTACGAAAATTAAATAATTAGATTGACAACTCTCAAGTCATAAGTCTCAAGTCATTTTTTTTAAATGTCACTGAATGTCATGTTGAACAATTATTGCATATGTTGCATACAATTCAGCAATTATTGCTTATATTGTAATATTTTGCTGCTGATCATTTTGAAATTAATCACATACTTTGTTTTATGGCAATAACTCAAGCATTAAGTACGAAAAATGACATTCTACGTTCTCAAAAAAATTATCATTACTAAAAATATCATTAAACAATATTTTCGAGTGTTTGATTGAAATTAAACCTGTTGCACCAAAATATAAAAGCCTAATAATTCACACCATCCAATTTCATTTCAACTTCAGGCAACATTTTTACACTTTTACAATGTTTTTGGAGTAAATGGCTCGAGGCGAAGTAATGGTCGACGCTTAATGTGAGAGAACAACATTAGCCGCCCGCCCGACCATCAGCGGTGTCGTGCCGATGTTTTGCTCTGCCTTCCCTCTATCCCCTTCACCAATGGTGAGCTCTTCCTTTTCCTCCCTGCCCCTCCCCACCCTACGCTCTCGGAGCCGAGCAGCTGCAAGCCCCCACGCCCCCTCCACCCCCGCCCCCTCCCCCTTCCGCCCCCTCCATCAGCCTCAGAAGCTCGGATCGAATCAGATTCGGGTTTCAAATGGCACGACACGTGTATGATGTATATCTTGTGATTCAAACTTCAAATGAAGGGGTCTTCCCAGTACAACAATAAACCCCCTCATCACACATCCAATGTGAAGATCTTATAATTTACCACAAAAAATGTGATATAAATGCTGTAAAAACGTACTTATAGAACTGTAATATTTGTAATGAAAGCAGCAAGAAGTGTGCATGTAAAGACTAATGTCCGAATTTGACGCATTGTACAAATTAGCCGGTTAATGTTCACATTATACAATGTGGGTCTATATGTTCGAAGAAAGAACACCTTCGAAGCAAACTTCGAAATTTGTCAGGATGAAATTGACGTCAGCCGAAACGAGGTGGCTTGGGTAGGTAAAGTACGTTACTGTGACGGAATAGCAGACCAATCGTGATAACCTGTGAAATAGGGATCAGACTGCTGGTGGGATTTTTCTAAGGTTATTGTGTTAAAAGGTGTGTAGTTTCGATTTACGCTCTCGGGCGTAAATTTCTATTTACACGATACCACCTACCCTAACGTAACTGCCCAGTACATTCAGTTGACGCTTTGCTACCTATCCTAGTTTTAGGGGCGATGTGAATCTGCTCTTCCGGTTTCGCAATTTACATAAACCAACGTTGGGTCGGTAACACGTACAGCTTTCGACGCATTTTATGACAAAATACTTCTTGGCAAAACACGCGACCCATCACATTTGAACAATCCCCTTACTTTAGCCAGCGCCCTGTATCTAAAACCAACATTATACGGATGAAGTTCGAAATGATCCATTTATTGTCATTCAAACATGTTTGTTAACACCATCTGATTACGTGCGGGTTAACCAGTTTTTAACATAAACTTATTTAGATTTTTTCTTCTTCCATTTTATAATTCTGTCATTCGATGGCTGGAACACGTTGGAAAATGATACTCATTACGATACAAATTTCATTACGATTTAGGTTATTGGCCACTCAGAGAAGCTTACAAACCAAGTATTGACAATTTTGACGATTAATCATTGAGAATTGTTGTAGTAAATGGTTCGATTGTATACATTAAAATTGCACTTAATATGATATTATGCTTGCCAGTTTTAATTTCTTGTAAAATCAGCATGTACTCAGCGATGCCTGGGAAAGAGGGGGGCTCAGCCGTTCGCCTCTTCTTATACACAGTCGTCTCAGTAAACTTGTTACGAACTTCTAGACTTCCAAAAAATGTAGGGGGTCGAAGATCATTTTCCCCCAATCAACATCGATGGAAATTCTCACATAACGAAGATTCTCGTGGCCCGTTTTGGCAAGGGTGCGAAATTTCATTGACTGCTCCAGAACACGTGCCTGCCAAACACCAGCGCAGGATGAGCTACCAGCCACTTAGGGCACGAAGTTCAAAATGACATATTGTTTACTACCTTAGTTATGTGATATTTCCCTCTGCATGTTCAATGGCAAAAAGTTATCTTCTTGTACACTGCGAGAAATTCGTACGTCGAGTATCTTCTCGAGGCAGACATGTCGCACCATTCAATATGGTAGAGCTAAAATGCCAGGGACTGTCATGAATTGCAAACTACATCGTGGATACTTAAATATTCGTTGAATAACGTTTCGTACTATTTTGAAACATTTAATGCTATTCATTGGGCCCGTATTCTGAACACAAATTTTATACAAACCCGTACCTTCCAGTTTGAAGATTTGTTTTGCGAGCTCATATCTACTCTCAGCGTTACTTTTGGCAACTTAAGATGACTAATAGCGTTTTCCTTTCGCCGCACTGGTGTGCACCCAGTGCAGCTTTCGTGTTCCATTCGACTGCTAGGGCGCACCAGTGCAAAGAAGCGCATGTTCCATTCGAACAATCTCACGGAACCAGGGTGCGCTCGGGGCGCCCTAAACTGCACTGACGATCGCGTCAGTGCAGTCCAGTGCACCGGGCCATTATGAGGTTAGGTATGGAAGTTATCCATGCTCATTTGGATTTGTGGTGAAATTGTGAAGGCAATTGAGGATCTTCTGTCACGCAGGGATACTTCAAATGATGGAGTATATAGTGTTTTGCAAGAAATGTCTTAAAATAATTTTTGTGACTCGCGAAGTTTGGAAAATCAGTTTGTGTTTTAATAAAATTGAACCTTGAATAACTTCATGTTAACAAATCCAGTGCTATTTAGAAACCTTACTAGGTGCGTCTCAATTTCGAAACGCTAATAAAGTGAAAATAAAAATAGTGACCCTTACAAAATCATTCAAACATATGTGCCAAGAAAGGTTTCTCGCACGCCCATACATATATAAGCGGAAATGCTCATGTTAATATTTCTATGGTTTTCAATAACCAAACAATTCTGAAAAAGCCTTTCGGTTCAAAATCTTGTGTACTATATCGATCACTGGCAAATCTCGAAAAATGAAATTTCATCACATACGCTTTTAAGTTTTCGTAGTTTTTAAATAAAGAAATCACACGTGAAAAATTTATGGTTTAAGAAGTAAGAATTACCAAAAGACTTTTTAAAATTTATAACAATGATCATAATTCAAAATTATTATTTTTTGACTTCCACCAGTGTGACAGACCAAGAACGGCTATCTATACTCTCACTGCGTAGCGCACACGCACTGATTCAGTTCCGAAATCCGTTTCATTCGTAGCTGCCCTTCACGCGTGTGGGCAGCACTGCTGCGGAGCGATGACGTGTTTGCCCTGCACTAGGGTGGGTTTCAGTGCAACGAATGGAAAACGCTGAAGGAGAAGAAAATTATGTATCGCTGACCTTTGTACAAATACAAATTACTACAGATTTATGTTATTTAGCATTGCACGAGGAAATATGAAACCTATTCGTATTCTATTCAAAATCAGATGCCAATTGGAACAGACTGGATTGGCACTGCAGAAAAGCTTAGGAGAGGCTATGATTAAGCTTTACCAGTTACGATAGGAAGTGCTGACAGAAAAGTTAATTAATCTTCTTGTGGAAGTTAAATAATGGTTCTTTAGGGGCAGTCAATTGCTAATATAACTCTATAAAATGCATAATTGAATTATTGTCGATGGCAATGGGGGACTGTTGCAGGAGATGAATTTTCTCAGCAAAAAGCAACATTTTGATGCCTGAGTCGAGTTTACACCGAGTCGAGAATGAATTGTCAAGTATTAAAATTTGTTTATATTGTGGAAGAAATGACATTTGTCAGAGCAATGAAATGCTGCGAGACTAAATTTGGTATAACTGTTTTACATTTCAACGCCAAAAATATTCCATCTCTTACAGATTCTTTTCAACACGGAATTGAAACAGTAAAAGTGTTTCGTGTCGTGAACACTCAAAGGACATCCAATATTATATTATGCGTTCCCAAAATAGGATTCATTTCTATTTCATGTGTTTCATGTGTATGTATGTTAAAATTTACTATTTAATATAATGTCACAATTTTGCCAATTATTTTATTTCCATTGATAGTATATTTAGGGTTCCAATTTTGAATTGTTGCCACTTTTGTTATAAATTCATATTTGAAAATGTATGAAATAATGTTTATAACAAGAATAAGTATTCGATCAATTAATAAACGAATGAATTAAAACCAGGATATAATATTTATAAATAAAGGCTGAAGAGAAATATCAAAAATTGAATACTGATTATTCCATAACAAAGCTCCTAGGAGCAAGGACATGGCAGAAAATGTTCACAGCAAAAAACTGTAGAGGGAATTCGGAAAGTTTTAATGTTTTTGGAACGCGCTGACAAGGGCTGCAAAAATGAATGTAACCGGCTTGAGTGAGCTCTCGCCGCCATCTCCATCCTCTGCTTATCCGTGAGCTGTTGACAAAACCCAACGCCACTGCAGTCAGAGCTGCCCCTCCCCGCCCCTCCCCGCCCCCCCCCCCTTCGCGGCACGCGGAGCTGTCGAGCGGTGGGATTTGTCGCGGGCGGGAACTGTCGTGCTACGTTGTGTCTGCCGGCCAACCGCTCGTAATTTCCCTCTTCTATCTCTTTCTCTACATACTATCTCTTTTCCTCTGTCTCTCTCTCCTTCCCATGGCCGCCTCCTCTGTCTTTTGCTGATGAGGGAAACAAGCGCTGGTGACAGCGCAGCGTGGCCGAAATAAATCGAGGGCTGCTATGGCAACGCCAGGCACTTGCCATCGATTCTTAATCGCGCTCCAACGCCCAGGAAAACAAACACGTGACACATATCTCCGTGGCAATCAGCACCGTGAGGGATTGGCGTGGGGGACGGGCGGATGTCGAAGCTCCACTGTCCACGCGGTGCCCACTGACTCCCACCATGGCCATCCTCATCATTCATATCCCCTTCGTCATTGACCTGTAGTTGCTCCCCGTCACTACCGTCTCCGCCTCAGTCTGCGTTCACGTTTACTATCCATCACCGCCACCGACCACCCACCGTCACCGCCCCCGTCCCCGCCCCCGTCCCCGCTCCCTTCCCCGCTCCCTTCCCCGCTCCCTTCCCCGCTCCCTTCCCCGCTCCCTTCCCCGCTCCCTTCCCCGCTCCCTTCCCCGCTCCCTTCCCCGCTCCCTTCCCCGCTCCCTTCCCCGCTCCCTTCCCCGCTCCCTTCCCCGCTCCCTTCCCCGCCCCCTTCCCATCTCTCCTCCCGCCACCATCCGCACCACCCCATGACTGTTCGCCTTCAGGCCCCGCCACAGCTTCTCGTTGCAGCCGCTACCTGCATGAATGTCTCCGTGACCTCCTACTCGTACCTGCACTCCTCTTCAGTTTTTCAACCACTTGTCTTCTTCGACGGGGTTGGACGTCATTAACTTTCTGTAAATATACATTAGCATATTTCTGATTTTGAAAGCATGTGAACATATTTTTGGACCGAGAATGGATAACAGGTGATTTTTTTTTCAAATAGTAGCTTTCCAGAATATACAGTATTAGAAGGAGGTGCATAGCAAATGTATCTCGATAGTGTGCTTAAAATTCAAGTGAATCTCTGTTGGAGCTTAGATGAGATAATAATAGCCTTTCCTTCAACTTTTGATGGTCCTAAACATTATTCAAATAGTCATCAGTGCTTGCTACTTACTGACTTGCTAAGCAATGATTCTCTTTATACATTTATGTTTATTCCTCACTTCTGCCGGGATAGTAAGCTTTCGTCGATAGTGATAGTTATAATTGTTTCTTTTAGTGAACGCGTTGTCAGTATAAGATTACTAAAGTTTAACGACTCGTGTGTGCATGTAAATAGGTTTATGGCTAAAATGCCAATTATAAGTTGTAACAACGTCTTGAAGAATCGAGTGATGTACCTATAATTTTTTTAAGTCATACGTTCTAGTATTAGTTTTCAAGACCTTAGTTGTTGTTTTCTAGGGCTTTTATCCAGCCGACAGCCGGTTACCCTTTACGCCCCGATGGGACGCATATTCGACCATACACTAGACAAACATTCTTGCGGGCTCCTCTGATCTGGGGTCAGCAGAACGCGAGGCCCTCCGCGACAACACATACAAAGTCAAGGGACAAACAGCCATGCCCAAGGCGGGACTCGAACCCGCGACCCTTCGGACCGAAGCGCTGAGTCGGTACTCGCTCTTAGCCACCTCGGCCATCCAGGTCGGCAGACCTTAGTTATTTCAAGTAATAAATTGAATTTATTTTGTCGACGAAATATGTTGATGGAGTTGCTATATAATTATACTAACATTTTAATTGAGTTCTTCCAATTAAATATATAACTCGTATCAAGAAGTGCTACGAGTATGATGAAGTTTTGTCCCTTGATGAGTTCATACTATTTTGATGTTCGCCAATGGATGTTCTGTATCATTCTCTTTTTGGAAAGCTAGGCTTTTGTTTCTTCTCAGCAAACACAGTCAAACGAATATCCTCTTTCAGGGACGTGTCAGTTTGACGTTCCCGTCGGATACATGAGACCATAAATAAACGCACTACATATGCGTATGGCAGATCATTTAGTTCTGATTTTTGTTCTCTCCGTAATGACTGTCAACCTCTCAGCGCAGCATATCATACTCAATGGACACTGCCTGTTACGCTGACATCTACTCGCGCATTGCTACGCAAAAACATGGTAGTACATGGACGGAATTCGAGTCTCTTTGTTGTGTAATTCTGAAAAGAACACATCTGCAAACGCAGCGTGTTTTGTCGAGCGGGATGGTACGTTCGCGAAAAACACTGCGGTTGTCCCCGTGAACGATCATCTGTTAAACCTGTAGTTATTAAACAGCCAGCAGCATTGGTCATGTTATGCAAACGCGATCGCATTTGGAATTGAAAATATAAACGCGAGAATTTCTCCTAGATAAAATCGGCGCGAAGCGAATTTTTAAACGGACCGTGGCGCGTGGCTGCACGCACTGGTGTCGGTGGGCTTTAAAGCGATGTGCCGGGTGGAGGCAGGCGCCTGGCGCGGACACGTTAGGCGGGAATGCGCCTAAGGCGGAGGAAGGAGGACGAAATTATGCACAGGGGGCGCAGTGGGCTCGGCGTGGATGGAGGCGGCCAAAGTGAGTCCTGAGATGCGCTTACTGCAGACAGAAAAATTCCAGTTATTGAAGTATTTCTGTTTTTTCGCTCTACTTAGTTGTGACTCTAGCACAACGTAAGTGTAGGAGCTTTCCGTCTGGAATCGAAAAATTATGCGATTGTATTGATGTCCATTCATGTGGCAAATGTGGTGGAATCAGCGAGTTTACAATAGGTTTCCCCGTTCATTTTCCTATAATTCTTTCTGCGTCATCTTATTAGCAATTCAGTCACCGTCCATTCTAAAAGACTGACAACGATTTTCAACAAATACGAGTAAATTCATATCTGCGTATTTTGCATTTTCAAAATTCTTAAATAATTCCGATCAAAATAATGTTCAGTTGATAATCAATATGTAGTCTAATTTTCAGTATCCATTTCCATAGAAAAATGGAAAAGTCTCTTACTGAGCAAATTTTGAATTAAATAATAATAAACCATTGTGGAAAAACTGAACTCCGTTTCAAAATTATACAAATTGCATGTATGAGTCTCATCTGTTTTGTATTCGGTTTGTGTGCACAATCAATAACAAATGTTTCAAGAGTGGCTCTCCGATAACATAGAGCTTCCAAATATAAATATTAAAAGCTAGAGGACTTCCAAACTGAAAATAACACATTTATATACTCGCATATACTAGTTTTATTTTGGGGCCAGAGACTTGTGCTCCGTATATTGTATGTCCCGTAAACAATCTTAAAGAAAGGTTTACTGTTAAAAATATATTTTTTAAACGTACTCCTTGACTTGGCTTTAAAAAGGACATAATTTAGGATATGTCGTTTTCCTCGTACACCCCCGATAAACTGTCCGTCTCAATTACAGGGATGCGGCGTTTGGCCCATTTTCGCTCCGCGAGGGGCGGCATGCACTGTCCTTCGCCCTCAGCCGGGAGGGGCGGGAGGCGGAGGTCGGTGCGGAGGGCGATAGCGGACGTTATGTCTCCGCCCCCTCTCTGGCCCGCTCTTATCTCTCCTCTGAGCTCGGCACCGGCGCCTCCCTTCCCCTGTCGCGCATCCTGCCGCCTCCGGCCCTCGCCCCGCCCCTTCGTGGCCCATTCTCGCCCATCCTCGCCCCCGCCCCGCCACCACCTCGCCACCGTCCCTCCACCGCCCCGCCCCGCCCCGCCCCAGCCACGCCCCCGCCCCCGCCACGCCTCGCCCTCGCCACGCCACGCCCCCGCCACGCCACGCCCCCGCCACGCCACGCCCCCGCCACGCCACGCCCCCGCCACGCCACCCCGCCACGCCACGCCCCGCCACGCCACGCCCCGCCGCCACACGCCCCCGCCACGCCACGCCCCCGCCACGCCACGCCCCCGCCACGCCACGCCACGCCCCGCCACGCCACGCCACGCCCCCGCCACGCCACGCCCTCGCCACGCCACGCCCCCGCCCACGCCCCCGCCCCCACCGCCCTCGCCCCGCCACGCCACGCCCCCGCCACGCCACGCCCCGCCACGCCACGCCCCCGCCACCCGCCCCCGCACGCCACGCCTCCGCCACGCCACGCCCCCGCCACGCCACGCCCCCGCCACGCCACGTTCCGCCACGCCACGCCCCGCCACGCCACGCCCCCGCCACGCCACGCCCCGCCGCCGGAGCCCCCGCCCCGCCACGCCCCCGCCGCGCCAGCCCCCGCCACGCCAAGCCCCGCCACGCCACGCCCCCGCCACGCTACGTCCCTGCCACGCCACGCTCCCGCCCCGCTATCCACCTCGCCCCGCCACCGCCCCGTCACCGTCCTGCCACGTCCCCGCCATCGCCCCGCCCTGGCTCCGCTCCTCCGCGCCCCGCCTGCGCCCGGCCTCCCCCCGGCTTCCGCCACGCCCACGCACAACCCTTGCACCATCCCTCCCTATCCACCCCTCCCCCACCTGCCTCGTCTGGCGTCCCCTTCAAGCGCCTGCGGCCGCTGTGCTCCGTCGCCTGGACAGGTTATTAACAAGGCGGAAGAAGGACGGAATCTCCAGATATCGCAATAGAGCAGTATGGCATTGGACATGAAAACAAGGCACAAGGTTAACAAATATTTCATGTGGGAAACAGAAAATGAGAGACACCCGACATCGCAACTGTACTATTCTGGTATTTAAAAATGATTTTCATATATTCAAATCCAGGAAATGGAATACACCTTTAGACCCCTCCCCCCACCTGCCTCGTCTGGCGTCCCCTTCAAGCGCCTGCGGCCGCTGTGCTCCGTCGCCTGGACAGGTTATTAACAAGGCGGAAGAAGGACGGAATCTCCAGATATCGCAATAGAGCAGTATGGCATTGGACATGAAAACAAGGCACAAGGTTAACAAATATTTCATGTGGGAAACAGAAAATGAGAGACACCCGACATCGCAACTGTACTATTCTGGTATTTAAAAATGATTTTCTATTCAAATCCGAAATGGAATACACCTTTGGGCCCCTCCCCACCTGCCTCGTCTGGCGTCCCCTTCAAGCGCCTGCGGCTGCTGTGCTCCGTCGCCTGGACGGGTTATTAACAAGGCGGAGAAGGACGGAACTCCAGATATCGCACTAGGCGGTATGGCATTGGACATGAAAACAAGGCACAAGGTTATGAAATATTTCATGTAGGAAACAGAAAAATGAGAGACACTTACGACATCGCAACTGTACTATTCTGGTATTTAAAAATGATTTTCATATATTCAAATCCAGGAAATGGAATACACCTTTAGACCCCTCCCCCCACCTGCCTCGTCTGGCGTCCCCTTCAAGCGCCTGCGGCCGCTGTGCTCCGTCGCCTGGACAGGTTATTAACAAGGCGGAAGAAGGACGGAATCTCCAGATATCGCACTAGAGCAGTATGGCATTGGACATGAAAACAAGGCACAAGGTTAACAAATATTTCATGTGGGAAACAGAAAATGAGAGACACTTGACATCGCAACTGTACTATTCTGGTATTTAAAAATGATTTTCATATATTCAAATCCAGGAAATGGAATACACCTTTAGACCCCTCCCCCCACCTGCCTCGTCTGGCGTCCCCTTCAAGCGCCTGCGGCCGCTGTGCTCCGTCGCCTGGACAGGTTATTAACAAGGCGGAAGAAGGACGGAATCTCCAGATATCGCACTAGAGCAGTATGGCATTGGACATGAAAACAAGGCACAAGGTTAACAAATATTTCATGTGGGAAACAGAAAATGAGAGACACCCGACATCGCAACTGTACTATTCTGGTATTTAAAAATTATTTTCATATATTCAAATCCAGGAAATGGAATACACCTTTAGACCCCTCCCCCCACCTGCCTCGTCTGGCGTCCCCTTCAAGCGCCTGCGGCCGCTGTGCTCCGTCGCCTGGACAGGTTATTAACAAGGCGGAAGAAGGACGGAATCCCCCGCCACGCCACGCCCCCGCCACGCTACGTCCCTGCCACGCCACGCTCCCGCCCCGCTATCCACCTCGCCCCGCCACCGCCCCGTCACCGTCCTGCCACGTCCCCGCCATCGCCCCGCCCTGGCTCCGCTCCTCCGCGCCCCGCCTGCGCCCGGCCTCCCCCCGGCTTCCGCCACGCCCACGCACAACCCTTGCACCATCCCTCCCTATCCACCCCTCCCCCACCTGCCTCGTCTGGCGTCCCCTTCAAGCGCCTGCGGCCGCTGTGCTCCGTCGCCTGGACAGGTTATTAACAAGGCGGAAGAAGGACGGAATCTCCAGATATCGCAATAGAGCAGTATGGCATTGGACATGAAAACAAGGCACAAGGTTAACAAATATTTCATGTGGGAAACAGAAAATGAGAGACACCCGACATCGCAACTGTACTATTCTGGTATTTAAAAATGATTTTCATATATTCAAATCCAGGAAATGGAATACACCTTTAGAAAAAACTGTAAAACGTCTGCCTAATAATTGATACGAGATAAAACTCACAGTGAAATTGTAAAGAGAAACTATTATAAGATATGTATATATATATATATATATATATATATATATATATATATATATATATATATATATAATGACTTTTAAATTCATAAAAAGGCCACTAAACGTATTGTACAAAATAAGACTACGATTTTTAAATTGTCGAGAAAACAATAAGGAATACAAAGCTACGACAATTTACCGAAAAAAGTCGTATGAAAAATTCGTATCAAAGTTACAAAAAAAAACAATTCAGCTTTAACAAAGACTTTACATCTCTTTGAAATTAGCTATTTCACTCTCACTGGTTTCTATTATATCAAACTCATTACAAAGCCTATAAATCGTTTCCGAATTGTTCCTAATTATTCTTTCTCATTAAATCAGTCACTTTTCAGCTAGTCATCTGCTTGTACTTGCGATTTCACTTTCACAATCATGGTCATGTCTGCATGACGTTTGTTATTATTTCTCATATTTTTACCGAATCCATTTTCACTGTGATCTTCAGTTGGTCGAAGCCTATTGGCATCTCATCGCAGGTCATACTTATCAAAGAATCGTACTCAAATGCTTGTTAAAGAAGGAAAGAACTCTATTTTTAATATTTTCTTTATTTTTCATTTTGATTGGTAAACTTTTATTTTCTACATGGATGTCATATTTGTTATAATGCTGTTTATTATTATTATTATTTTAGAATTTTTCCTTACCGATATTTTCACCAAAACATTGAAGAAGAAAAACTTGCAAGTAGAAAAAACTGACAAAAATCTTCATGCTAAGCATAAACAATTTAATATTAACTAATAGTGAAATAACGCTCGAGGCAGATTTAGCTCTGCTTGCAATCTCCCAGTATCTGTTGCTGTGTGACGATGAGGAAATTCACTTTTCAGGATGAGAAGACCAGAATACGGTGTAGGGATTTCTATGTGCTAAGCAAGTACCCCTTATCCCATGGCCGCAAGGACGGGACGCTGCTGGTAGTTCTTGGCCTCGCCAGGAGCTGTTGTGCTAGTACAGAGAGACAATAGTGATATAAGGATTACGCAAATCAACCTTAATAATGTCCTTGGAAATTATCTGTTATTTCTTTCTCGCCTTGCGAAGTTCTTCGGAGGAAGAAAAAGTTATGTAATCGTGCGCCGGAAAACGGCTAATTGTCACCAGAAAAAGTTTTCTGTTGTTTCATTGTAAAATAAAGGAAAAATAGGGGCATATACTCGAAATTATTTTTATTGTCATGACATGGAAAAAACTTTCTGGTCATTTCTTAGTAAAAGCGCACAGGAAGGATCCCATAAGTTTCAAAACATTAAAAGGTATTATAAATTTATAATTTAATATAAAAATTTCATCAGTTTTTTATATCACCAATTGACTCAATTTTGCTTTGGAGCAGTTATTTTTTGCTACAATAGTTACTATACGAAAAGGTTGAAATAATTTTCAAAAGCACCTTGCCAAATTTTGTAAATAGTTTAGTTACCGCATTTCATTTAGAATACGTAAGTCGTATGGCAAGGGTTAGCTGGCCGCTCAGTCTCCCGCACCCTTGACAATTACCACTCTGTCTGACATTGGGCGTTTCAACCAGGCGCATATCCCAGTTCCTTTCATTATTAGTATTTCAAATAATGGCTAGTCGGTATAACAGGCTGTTAAAATACTTGAACTCTGTGTTGGAAAACGCCTCGTCAAAATATTTCAACGTTGATACATAAGCTACAATTCCAGCACCCTACTTGAAAATCACTGTTTTTATCTACTGTGTATTGTTTGTGAAGTTGAATTTCACAGTACGTGTACTACGAAGCAAATAAAACACTGAAACAATGTTAAACAATACGGCTGTAGTTTCACAGGTGAATGATTCCAATACATATGTTGTAAAGAGTAGAAGCTAAAAGCGTACAATGTAAGTTGAGCTACGAATTCGTACATAAAAATAAAAGACCAGCTTGTGCAGGTGTCTAGCACACACATTTGAAAATAATGAACTCGCCTGTATAGTCGCCTCGCCTGGAGACCTTTTGTTCGTACACCGAAGACCCACTTTCTGTAGTTTCTAGTTACGTAAATAACCATTTTCGTAATACTATCTCCTTTCTTTAGATTTTCTCACGTTATTTTTCGTTCTGTTTCTCTCAAACAGCATTACATCTCTCTTTTTGCAATGTTTATTTTTTGAGTTTTTTTTAAAATTATTTTTTAACCTTCATTTAAACTAAGTTCTCCTTTCTTTTCCGCCTGAACTGGTCGTCCCAACCCTTGGCCTGCAATTCGGCGCCTTCAGCGCTTAGCAGCTCATAGCGCCCCGGGGGCCGGGGCGAGAGTCGGCGCGGGCGCGCGCGCGTGTATTCGCCTCACGTCGCCCTTAAGAGGGCGATCTCGCCCTTGCGCCCGAGGGCGGCGCGGAGGCGAGGGGCGGGGCGGGGCGGGGCGGTGTGGCCTGGGGGCGGAAGGTGGAGCGTACGGGGGTGGGGTGGGGTGTTGGAGGGAGGGGCGGGGTGCCTGGGGAGGGGAAGAGCGGGGGTGAGCCGAGAGGGGATGGAGCAGGACGCGGCATTTGGGGCTGCATGGGTAAGGAGGCTACGTGCGGTTCTGAGTGGGGAGCGCAGGGAGTCGGAGAGAGGTAGCAAAGGAGAAAGGCTAAGATAAGGAAGAGGAGGAGGAGGAGGAGGAGGAGGATGTGGTGAAAAGGAACGTAAGAGTCAGGGCGTGACAGAACGGCATGCTTGCTAGCGTTTATTTCGTAACTGCACGGCACTTACGTTTCATAGGCCAGTCGCCTGTTCATTTTATGAATTCTGTTCGGGTTCTGTTATTTTGCTTTTGCCGACTGCTTTTTTTCGACAAAAACCGTCTAACTTTGAACGGAAATTGCGATCACTACTTTTGAAAACAGTTTTCTGACGATCCTTTCAACTGTCACATTTTTATATAAAAGTTTCTTGATTCCTGTTTTCCAGAACGCTTTCAGAAACGTATTAATTCCAAGAAAACGAAAGCAATCAAGAATTCCTCCGAAACAGATTTACCTTCCTTTCGGTGTTTTTAAATGCAGCTCTTTTAAATATGTCGTTTGGGGATTGAAGTAATATTAAGGCTATATTATCCCTTCCGTTGTAGAAATACATTAACAAATTTATTACTAATTGTCAGTGAAAACATGTTATTTTTCTCAAGAAGATTTTCATTACTTTAAGTACAATCTTTCTGTGAAACAATAGGAGCAACGGGAGGGTGCCATAAAACAACTTGCAGTGTGTGACAGTTCTTTTTTTGTTTTCTAGTACGTGATGAGGCCCATACAAATGAGACTTATTATTTCCTGTAATAAAACTACTTTTAGTACTCTAATCCAGAGCTGAAAAATAAAAGTAAGACTAAAATTTTTAACAGTTGATTGAAAGGGAAGTAAGGATAAACTGCTTATTTACACAGATGATCTCGTAAGAAGATGGCAAAAATGGTATGGGTTTATTTATTTGCTAATTTAAGTAGAACTATTTTAGTTTACCTATGAAAGCCTTGCTGACACGTGAAAAATGAAGATAATATCGGCCCCTTCACAAACAGTTCTTAGGCCAGAAACTGAGTTTGCAAAACACAAGTGTATGGCAAAATGCCTACATCCACCCCACCAGGGGCCCTTCTCCTTAAACATCAGCACTCCAACTTACGATACCCATAATAAACTGCATTCTTCTCCTCTCTTTCCCTCTTTCTTCCCTCTTTTGATCTTTCTCGTGATCTCTCTTTCACTCTCGCGTTCTATCTCTTGTCCTCTCTCTCTCTCGCACTCTCTTTGTTCCTCCCTCTTTATCTTGCTCTCTCAAGCTCTTTCACTCTCATTCTTTCCCTCTATCCTTCTTTTTTTATATTTTCCTTGGTACATACGTTGATTTTTTCTCTTGCGTCTTTCCTACAGTTCTTCCTTTTGTATAGTTCTTCTTTATTTCATAGAATTCAAAATTATTTATTATTTTTTCTTTCTCAATACTCCTTTGATATATTTCTATATCTTGCCCTGCATTAAACTTCATATCTGTGCTGAATTAGTTTCCATGTTTCTGTTTTTTTTAATTTAAACAATATTCCAAGAATATTTAATTTATACAATGTTCCAAGAACACACACGAACACACACACACACACACACACACACACACACACACACACACACCTCGCTTCACTTTCAATCTCTCCACCTCTGACAAATTAAAACTGAACTACAGTTCATTGCAAAATTCATGGGATTCTGCTGATTGTTTGCACCAGGTAAATTGTAATTCTTGTGTTGTTTTTCTCCTCGTGTGTGACCCCTGTTCATGCCGTATCATACATAGTTCACGACATTTATCAACATTTCGGATTTCCTGCATCTTCAGAAACAAGTATACATTACCATTGTAGCTAAAAACCAGCCACAGAGATACATCATCTGAACTTTTCTTCTAAGACGTATAACATTTTAACGAAAAGCATTATTTTATCAACTCACTTGATTGGTCTTCTTTTGGTTTGTTAGCCCTTCATAATTCTTAATGCTATCTCTAGTTGAATTCGTAGCTGCTCGCGTATTTTGCACTGCTTCTGAACTCCATTCGTCCACGTACGAAATTTTATATTCCGCTGGATGTGGGTAGATACGGAGATGTTATCTTACTCGTTGGACTGTGCGTTCGTTTTAGTTGGAAATTTCAAAATTTAATACTTCATAAAACCACCATATTATGATATTAATTATGCTAATTCAGAGTATTAATCAACATGAAATTTATTCTTGTTGTTTCATGTGTTATTCTACATCAAGTAAGCTGCATAGAAGTTTAATTCCACATCTGAAACATGTTCAATTTTCCGGACTGTGCTCGTTTTGCAATTTATCCTCACTGATATATACTGATACATACATACATACATACTGTTCATTGTGCTAATAACCTCACCAACTCATGCGATTGATGCAGCGTCAGCTGTGATGCACTTAACGCAGGCCAGGTTACATAGTCTTCTGTTTTCTTTCATCGCGCTAATAACTTTACCAACTCATGCGATTGATGCAGCGTCAGCTCTGATGCTCTCAACGCAGGTCATATCTCCTTTCCTAAAATATTAGGGAACGTTATACTCACAATGCAATCAAACTTCAAATGATATGTCCATATAAATGAATTAAACGCAAAGTTAAGTTCATTGTGTTACATATTAGAAGTCTTTCAATTTCAGTCACCCTTCATGCACTTTGCGTTTTCTTGGCGAATGAACGTTCCTGCCTAATATATGGCATAATATTCTGTGGAAACTCGACCTCAAGTGTTCATCCTATAGTACTAGAAACAAATTGTAGGAATAATAAGCACATGCACTTAGTTCCGGCGAGCCTCTTTCATAGAGCTTGGCATCTTCCCATTGCCTTATATATTAATTTATGAATCCATACTTTTGGTTAAAAAATAATTAGGGTTGGAAACATATTTTCATGCAATAGTGATTTTTTTAAATTACAATACGAGTCGTAGGAATCATATTCATCAGGTTCAGTATCAACAGCTCTTACAAGAAATTCACATATAACACTTACTCACAAATTCACATATATGTTACTTTATTTCAAGATATAGATAGATAGATAGATAGATAGATAGATAGATAGATAGATATTTAATGCAATAAAATATCTGCAGATATTTCTATATAATACACTGGTTTTCAAAAAGAAAAATAAATTTATTTAACAATTATATATTATCATTATTTAACAACGTAACTCAAATTTGAAAAGACATAATAATAATAATAATAATAATAATAATAATAATAATAATAATAATAATAATAATAATAATATGCTAACATCCTTAACCACATTTTTTGGTTGACCTGCAAGTTATTTGAAACTTTTTAATACAAGATTACACGAATTTTTAATTACACTTCACTTCACTTCACTTCACTTCACTTCACTTCACAACATTTGAAATTCACTTCTCTTTCTACTTCTATACTGCACTACACTGCACAACACTTCACCACACTTCAATACAATACTACTTCGGAACAGGAACGCATTTAATAGTAATTAACAGCAATAAAATATCAATAATAATCAAATAATAACTGACCAACTTACTAAACTCTTACGAATTAGAGTCTTGCCCTAGTATCCTACTTTCTAGAGACTAAATGCAACATTTTCCTATTTAAGTTTATACGCTCTTCTCTGTAATCTATTCAAATATTCCTTTTGGGAATTTCTATAAGGGTCCCAACAAACAGCCCCGTATTCCATTAATGGACGAACTAAAGATAAATAAGCTAATTCTCTCGCTTTCGCAGTACTCTTTTTTAGTATTCGAAAATATAAACAATTAAAATCGATATGCAAGTTTAAGTGCCAAATAAAATATTTTCTCCCGCACAGATATTTCTATATAATTACTGGTTTTCAAAAAGAAAAATAATATTGATTTCAACAATGATATATTATGCATTATTTAACATTTGTATTGTAAAGGTTTGAAAAGACTACACATCCGTTTAACAAGTAATGTTCTTCAGCTTCTGGGTCAGTGACCCTCATCTCGATCAGGTTTATCGCCCAGTATCCTGATGCACTGAGCAAATGCGGTGATGTTTCCTAGTTTTGCTTCTGGACACAAATGTATTTTAACTATCACGTTTTGTTGAGATCTCCTTTTGAGAGTTGTGGAGGGCTTAGAACTAGGGCTGTGGGTCGTTATTTCTTATCAATGGTAAAAATTTCAAATCTTCATTTACTGATAACAAACGTATTTTATATCTCAGGAGCAAACGTTTCTAGTTTTGAAATGTTGCCAGTGAAGTGAAACAAGAGTTGGACTTCAACTTAACAACTGTTTCTTCATTCTTTCGTTACAATTTCAGATTAGGTTTTCCCAACCAAGAGTCGTCTCTTTCCAGCACACCCCGTGCTCAGATAGGTACACTGCTTTCCAGGGTTTCCTGCCGAGAGCCGTGGCTCAGTGCATCAACTTATGTTACTGTAGTGCCTCTGACTTGTCCCGGCTGTGACGGTGCACCGTTGGTGGGACGGATATATGGTTGGGGAAAACCCCGCTAGTCGACGGTAGGTCGGCGCCGTATCTCGCCATCCAGTGGGGGAAGATCACAGCCACCTCCCGATGAAAAACATGTACTACACTTATGGGGATAATGACCTCAGTAGTTGACGCACCCGGAATCACTAATCAATCAAACTGGGAGCGGTAGCTCAGTGCATCAACTGATGTCACTGCAGCTCCTCTGATCGGGAGATCCTAGGTTCAAGTCCCGACTGTGGCAAAAGTTTTGACACTAGCGTTTCAGCTAGGTTGAATTCAGTCGCTGTCTGGAGGAGAATTCTAGCGGTCCGCTGCTCTTATCGGTAGTTTTCCGCGGTTTATGAATGAAAGAACGCTTAGAAGAAATTTTTCGTATTTCTCGCAAATTAGCCATTTTTTATGTGCGGAAGTTGGCGAGCCTTACCTGCAACTGTACCCAGCGACTCAAGCACCTCCTGTAGTAGCACCCTCAAGCTTTGTGTCCGGTGTTGATGGAGAGTTGCAAGCCCCTACTGGATGGCCTGACGTACGTTGATCTCACGACTCCTGCTCGACTTCAACTTCCGGACGCTGCCTAGCGGCAGGACTGTTCACTCACTCACTCATTGGCTCACGGGCTGGCGGACTCCCTAGCGGACCGCCTCTCCAGCACCCATGACCCCTTATATAGGGAAGGCGACGTACAATACAGCCTCGCTCCCGCAACTTCCTTCAGCTCCAGGTGAAGCTGCCTGACTTCGACTCCAACGAGCCTCCTAAACGCCCGCCATACTGACGCACACGCACGCCAGGTTCAAAAACAAGCCAAGGCAGCTAGCCTCACTTTGTTACTACTTTCTATCACCATTCAATTGCATACAATAAAAGGGGGAAGATAATCCAGAGCTCAGAAAAATTAGCAAAGATTATTTTTTCTCCCCCATACCCACAATTTTTTGACGAAAATAAATCAAATCAAATCTCTAACCGCTCTTAATTCTTCTGGACGTGCATAATCGAGGATTTCAGAAAATTAACGTTTCAAAAGCGTGTATCGTATATTCTGTGATGAATTTTATTTTCTGTTCATCGGCTGTGGCATCTTGACGCTGTCTCTTCTGTTTACGCGCAAGAACTCTGTGGAACGAATAATTACAGACCCCTTCAATCTACACTTAGTGAATGTAGTCGAGAGCTTGTACCGCCCTGCAGCGTGAAACCGCCCGTTGAATTGCAAAGTGCTGCGGGGAGGGAGAGTGGGCAATGAATTAAATGAGGAGCGGAAGGCGTAGCTTCTTAAGCGCTGCTTTTTATTAGACGGTGATGAGAGCCCGAAGTCCCCCGGCGCCGAGTAAAATGAGAGCGCTCCCGAGCGTCGCAGATCCTATGCTGATGTTAAAGCGATTGGCCTTCGCAACCCTGCTCGCCCCGGGGGACGCAGCATTAATTAGCCCAGGCCCTTGGCCCTTCCCTCCGGCGCCTCCGTCCCCACCCCCGCCCCCGCCGCCGCCCCAGCCACTGAGTCCTTAAGAGGCGGACGGCGCCGCCGGCGGCTTAAGGGATCGCGAAGAGGCATATCGCAGGGGCCAGCGGAGACTCAACGTGACGACTCCATGCGTCCGTCGCGAGAAGTGGACGAAACGACTCAGGTGACAGGCTAAGCCAGCATTGTCGCTGTGGTTGTAGTTTTCAAGTTTCGATGTTGGTGAACTTTCGACACTAGCTGTGACTTCTTCTTTGGTACTCTCTTTCATAGAAGGAAGTTGGGTGACACATAATGGGTTTCCTTGGGAGGAAATGCTTAGAGTGGTTTCCTGTTACCTTATGGGAGTTTTCGACCCAGGCTTCTTTAGAAGCCTACCTCCGACACGGGTCTGGGGATTTTGTTGAGCAGGCGCACCTCGTGCGTCGTCCACAATACGCCTTGAATATCACTCTCACTTTCTCCGCCGGATGTCGGTCTCGGTAACTATAACCGAACTATCTGGAGAAAACTGAGATCTCGTTAGAGTGCATGTTCTGGAAGGGATTCAAATTTGTCGGGCTTACCACCAGGGTTCTTTTACGCCCTTCGAAAACCAAGGCATCTGAGCCGAGATGGAACCCTTGGGCATCTGAGGCAGTAAGCTAACCCCTCAACTACCGAGGCTCCCACTAGCTATGTAGCTAGGTCGAATTCTGCTCCTGTCTGGAGTAGAAACATAGCGGTAGGCTGTAGAAACATAACTGTAGCTTTCAGTTAGCTTCTTCGATCAATTCCAGACGAATGCCGGAGAAGTATCCTAACAAACAGCTCACGACCCTCCTCCTTTTCTCCCTCCTCGTTCCCTTCTCTTTCCTTAAACACAGACTAACAAATTCTTGCACTTTCAACCTCTACCCTACCACACACGCCAGGAGATTGGTTGAGAATGTTGAGAGTGTTCCGGCTAGGTTGGTGCCCCGATGGGGGGGGAACCGGGAATACCTGAATGGTAAATTTCCTGGCAAGCCACCGTGCAGATTAGCGTCGTATTGCATTCGGATATTGCAGCGGGAGAGAAACACTGCAACCTCGAAACAATAAAAACATTCACTACACTAAAAGATCACCAAAACAGACATACGTGACATTTATGAGAAAATATTACAATTGCAAAAAGGCCTCCGGCTTTTTGAAAGATGTAGATGGTTTTGTTACATACCCAGGAACAGGGGAAAATATAAAAATATCCATTTACAATACGGGAGGAAATGGAAACGAAAATGCGTTCTCCGACATTTTAAATGATGTCTATGGGGAAATCCCAAAACATTGGAACCGTTTCGATTGTTATTGAAAAATGCAAAACATTGATTGTATATTTACGCCTATTCTGAGGTTGCTCGTGCCTACTGTATTCCTATATTCACTGTATCAGTATTTACGATACAGCCGACGTCATGCGATAGCAAAGTTCCAAAGAAGCCTTTGTATATTTGTAATTCACGTGTTGCGTTAGCGAACAGTAAGTAACAGTTTTTAATTTTTTTTTCACCCTTGGTCAAATTGGTCTAAACATATTTCAATATTTGGATATAAGAACATTATTACTGGTTTTTATTACGATGGTTTTTCATAAAAAATTAAAAATCAATCGCATAAAAACATTGAACACATAACATCAATGTTAAAAAACATCAGCTTGAATAATGGATCTTGCAATATAATACGCACTTGAATAGAAGAAACAGTAATTCTATCCCTAGTAACAGCTTCCGTCTTCCTAGGTTATGTTTTTCCATGACAAATATAATTCTGAGGAGCTACCGTTATCACTAATTTATCAGCAATCCCTTACTTCGGAGCTAACATATTACAATGAATGAGAATCTGTTTCGCCATAATGCCTCCTTAATCCGTTTTTTTTTCACATTACATTTTATAATTCCACTTATTGTGACAGAAATCGTAATAATTCGTCTACTATTTCTCCACCAAACAAGCCCCAAATAACCCAATAGGATTTACTTGAAACTTATATATAGTCCTATTTCATCCATACTCACCTTTAAGGATACTACAGGATTCATAATTTTATTATTTTTAATCATCTTATCACTCACAAACCCCTACTGACTCGGAGACCTTGACAAGTTTACCCCCACCAATCCATTAGTTACTCCTGTTCACATCCAATCCGAATGTTCACCCACTGATGATCTTAAAAAACATCGATGTTTTGGAAACATCGTCATCGATCTCGTATCCACAGGCCTCGTTCGCTGCTGCGCCAGGTGGGGTTGATTCCAAACGTCTGCCACGAGGAGGTGTAGCGAGCTGCCCAGCCGGCACCCGTGCACTGTGCAAATTGGCGGGGAATTCGGGCGGCCGTTAACGCGATCCAAGTCGTCGCTCGCGCAGCGCTGTTACGTGCAGCATTTGCATCCGCGTTGGCTTCGAGTGGCCTGCTTCGGCGCTTCGGAATGCACGTTGCAACCAGATGCCCCTAATCATGGCGCCAGAATGGAGCTCTGCCGAAGCCATCATTGTACGAAATACTCCAGATACCTTCCTACTTACCATTTTGCTCTAATTCGTTTCGATGGTTCTACCCTATTCTCCGTTACATGTTATCTCGAACATATTAAAGTAATTTTCTTTCATTCGTTCAACAGACCTCTTTAGCGCATTATATTTTTTGCGCGAATGGTTTGCTCTTAATACTGAGAAATGAACTCTATTGTCAGCACAGGAGTTTCATGATAATATTAAAACGCACCAAACCGTAATGTTACGACACAATGTACACAGAATTGCAAGTAAATCGAAACCTCGTAAAGATTCAAAATACGTACGTGTCAATAACTGCGTTTATCTCATTAGTATTGACATGTCTGATATGGATAACTGCACTCAGACACAATAATGGTTTTCATTCTACATTAATATACTAGCTGACCCGGTGAACTCTGTTCCGCCTTAACAGCCGGTCCCATCTTTTTCTCGCGTCCCACTCACTGTGAGAAACTGTACTATCCTTGTTGCACTGCGTACGTGCAAAAACGTGCGTTCTCACTCATGAATGCTGTCGAACGGGATAAACAGTCTCCTATGTCCGTCTCCTGGATCTAAGCTTCCTGTTCACCAAATCGGTACAGCCGTTCTTGAGTTATAAATAGTGTAACTAACACGACTTTCTTTTATATGTAGAAAGATACGCGAGAGCTGTACAAACTTCAGTTTTTTCAACTACAATCTGCACTACGAGTATAATATAGTGGTCACTTCATTGTTCATAAAAACTACAGGAGTTTCCTAATAGATGTGAAAAAACGTTTAGGATTGTAGAGGGGTTGAAAATAATATTTTAAACATGTAGAGGGGAATATAATATAACGTAGGTATATCAATGAACACACCTGGTGGTATTTGCCTCTGGAAATTTGGCAAATCCGAATGTGCAAGCGTTTATCGGAAATATGAAATCCACTTGATAGCGACAACCTGACCTGTCGGAAATTCGTGCGTAAGGAATTATCAAAAATGTGTGTGTGTGTGTGTGTGTGTGTGTGTGTGTGTGTGTGTGTGTGTGTGTGTGTGTGTGTGTGTGTTGGTAATGACCCGCTGAGTAGCCACTACAGACAAGGATTTACCGTCACACACAGAGTGCACCGGTAATTAGTGAATGACAGGGCACACATGCTAAGTTTGTTTAATGGGCGCCAAGCGTGCATCTTACCTGTCATCCTGCTCCGGCATTGCCAACCTCAGAATTTGGGTGCTTTGGGTTGAAGGGATACATTTCATCTACTAGCTATTTTAATAATAAACATAGATGCAATTTTATAAGGTGTAACCAGTTTTAAGTGACAGAAACACACTTACTTACAGATAGAAACCTCTTAAATACAATTTGAAAATACTATTATCTTGACAATTTTCAATCAAAAACTGTTGTTTAACTTACATGGAGATGGGTAAATACACAGAAATAATTATGGCGATGATCTTACTACCTCACTTCGGTGGGATTGCACGCCCGCGACCTTTTCTGGTCAATTCTGGCGGTGTGCAGTTGAAGTGGCCTCGACGATGTGCAGTTGAAGTGGCCTCGTACACAGCAGGAATGAATCTCGTGCTCTCGTTGCATGCCCGGGAAGTCAGCAGCCGTCGGCGACCGAGCTCGAAGCGATGAACTCGATGCCGTTATGCGCGACGAAGCCGTCATACGCCACCTCGTCTGCGTTCGCTCAACCTTTCAATTGGTTTTAGGGCGCCGGTGCGACAGATCGTCCACACGGAATTCATTCCGATTGCAGGAGTGATGGATAATCAGATTGTTTAGGCCGGCGGGTACTGGTCAGTCTCACACCAGTAGATAGTTGACTCCGCCATAAGTTGTCTTCCCTTATAAAGTCCGCTCTCAAGTCACTAGCTCGTCTCCTTTTTTCTGTTCTTCGCTCGAGTGTTTCAAGTTTCCAGCTCAAGTGTCTTCTCTCACGCCCTCAACTCAAGTGTTTTTCTCTTTAATCATCTCTTACTCCCTCGCTTTCTTCTCCATTTGGAGATTTCTGTGCTGTCGCGAAGGTGATGCTTTGCCTCTGATTCGTTCGATCATCAGGCTTCTGGAACCTTCCACTGATTTTTTTCTTCGATTGGCTCTAAGCAATTCCTCCCCTTGGCAACCTAATTTGCTGTGTTTTTAAACGGACGCCTTTGTGGGAACATGGTCACGTGGTGATCTCAGAGAAAGCGAGGCAGCGTCCGCTGTCCGCTGATTATTTTATGGTGCGCCCATAGGGGTTAACAGGCGAAGTGCCACCGACTTCCCTAATGTGATTTCCAGTATTCAATCCGAAGATGTATTCAATCCGTCTTTCTACGCCAGCAATGCCCTTTGTGGCGTGAGGGCGTTGCGCGGACACTTCGGCGTGACGAAATGCTCCGGAGGGGCGCCGGCGCCGAGTGGCGAATTGGCGTGACAGAGAAGTCTTCTGCGGGATGCGACTCAACTCGCGCGCGCGCGAGCGCACACACATACACATACACATACACACACATACACATACGTACATACACATACACACATACACATACGTACATACACATACACATACACACATACACATACGTACATACACATACACATACACACATACACATACGTACATACACATACACATACACATACACACATACACATACGTACATACACATACACACATACACATACACACATACACATACACATACACACATACACATACACACATACACATACACAGATAGACACACATACACATACACATACACACATACACAATGCACACATGCACACATACACATACACATACACACACATACACATACACACACATACACACATACACATACACACATACACATACACATCCGTACAGACACATATCCACACCGAGTTTAGGCCGGAGAGAGCTGCGGACTCCCCCTCCGCCACCTTTCAACGCCGCTGCCTCAGAGGTTGAGAGGGAAGCGGAGAGGGTTGGAGGGTGGGAGTGCGGGAGCTCCGTGATTACTGCCCCTCCGCCCGCCCGAACCCTCCCGGGGAGCAGGAGCACGTATTTAATAAGGCGGCGGGTCGAAGGCCGCCAATTTGGGCATCAATTATCGCGCCCCCGGCATTCCACATCGCCCCGCCCCCGCCTGTGGCCCCGCCCGCGCCGCGACCGCGCGAGAGAGCGAAAGGAGAGCGCTGTCCCGGCTGTCGGCCGCGAGGAAAAATCTCGGCCGGCTATTGGGTCCGAGGGAAGCGCTGCGAGGCGAGGCGGGGAGAGGCGAGATGGGACCAGTCCCACAGGAGAATTCCTATAGGTGGAAGGGGATGCGGTCGGAGGCAGTCTGAGCCGTGCCCCCTGCGGGATCACGTTCAAGGTCATCCCTCTGTCCTTGCCTTCCGTGCATGCCCTCCAACTGTGTCGTCCGTCTCTGCTCTCTGCCACTGCCCTCTTCGCTGCCCTCCGTCGCAGCCCTCCGTCCCTGCCCTCCATCCATGCTCTCAGACTGCGCCCTCTGCCTCTGCTCTCTGCCGCTGCCCTCCGTGCCAGCCCTTCGATCCTGCCTTGCGTTCCTGATCTCCGAACCCTGCCCTTCGTCCCTACTCTCCGACCCTGCCTTCCGTCCCTGTCCTCCGTCCCTGTCCTCCGTACCTGCCCTCCGTCCCTGTCCTCCGTCCCTGTCCTCCGTCCCTGTCCTCCGTCCCTGTCCTCCGTCCCTGTCCTCCGTCCCTGTCCTCCGTCCCTGTCCTCCGTCCCTGCCCTCCGTCCCTGTCCTCCGTCCCTGTCCTCCGTCCCTGTCCTCCGTCCCTGTCCTCCGTCCCTGCCCTCCGTCCCTGTCCTCCGTCCCTGTCCTCCGTCTCTGTCCTCCGTCTCTGTCCTCCGTCCCTGTCCTCCGTCCCTGTCGTCCGTCCCTGTCGTCCGTCCCTGTCGTCCGTCCCTGTCCTCCGTCCCTGTCCTCCGTCCCTGTCCTCCGTCCCTGTCCTCCGTACCTGTCCTCCGTACCTGTCCTCCGTACCTGTCCTCCGTACCTGTCCTCTGCCTCTTCCCTGCCCTCTGACCCTGCCCTCAGTCCCTTAGTTATACTACTTAGCACCATTCCACTCCTTACCTCATCCCTTCGACCCGCTTCATCACGCCGCTGCCAAACTTGGAACGTTTTCTACTACTTCCCCGCGAGTCACACAACACTCTCCTCCACCCGTCCACCCTTGATTCTAATCTCTGCGCCTTCGCGGCGTCGGCAATCCTTCTTACATCTCCTTCCCAGCGTCTCTCGTTCCGAGTTCCCTCCGCCTTCCCGTAGGTCTCAATGACCACATCCACAGTCCACCGACCACTGGGCGCCGTTTGTGTCACAACTCCCACCCCGAGCTCTGACTCTTCTGTTGGAACGAGCAAACCCTCCAGCGCACCGCCGACCCCGCTAGCACCGCCCCCAACCAGTCGGCCCTCCCTTGCTTTCCTCTCAGCGCGTGCATTTCGCCCACGATCAACACTAGCTACGCAGCCTGGTCGAATTCAGCCGCTGGATAGAGGAGAATTCCAGCGACAGGCTGCTCTAATCGGTAGTTCCCAATGTTTTCTCCGACCAATACGTGGCGAATGCGGGAGAAGTATACTAACAAACGGGCCACAGACCGTGCGCGATCTTCCCTTCCTCTTCTTTGTTCTATTCTTCTCTATCTCACACTCACTACATTTACATGTACTACACTACCCCGCATTCCGGGAGCCTAGAGCTTGTGCTGGATGGGGCGTTGCTTCGCTGGAACCAGATCTCCTGATGGAGAAATCATTCAATACTTGACGTGTAGGTCAGTGTAGGATCTCACTATTTAGTGAGGATGAACATTCCTAGATAGTAACGTTCATTATACTAACTGGATTTATAAGCAGTTGACGTGCCTGGAAACAATAGTCAATCAATGTATGTGTTTCGATCTCTCTGGAGTGGCAACTCAGCGCCGCTGCCATGGTGTCTGACCCAACGTGTACTCTCTTCTTATTTCTCTCCCTCACTATTTCCAGATTCTATCTTTCTTCTCCAGATTTCTGTCTGGTGTCTAAAATTCCATCGAGATTCCATGAATTCTACATCTGCGCCAACCTAATATTGTGACTATGCCGCTCTCCACGGCGTCGCGTGTCTTCGGCGGACGTCTTCCTCCAGGTAAGACAGTCATTACCCGGCGCGGGCGTCCTCGGCGGCGGAGCCGACGGCCGCTTCGCGTCCCCGTCCTCACTCCATCCATCACTGCCTCGCCTCGTTTCCTGTTGCCCGCCTTATCCGCGGGCGCCTCCGCCTCCGCCCCCGGCCGGTCGCGGTCATTGATCCGGGCGGCGGGCGCCAGTCGCGTGACTTGGTCGAGACCCCGCCCCCCTCGACCCCGCCTCCGCACTGGTCCACCCCCTCGCCCCAACTCCGCCTCTGCCTCTTGTCCCCGTCGACGGACCGCGTCGCCGCACATACGCCTGTTTTCTTTCCTGCGTCCGCCTCCGTCTTTGTCATTGCCTTCGCGAATCTACCACTCCCATCGCCAACGCCAACTTCTCTTCGGCTTCAGAACGTTTCCGGTCGCTGCCCTCGGCCTGGGCTCCGTCCCCGCCCCACTTCCGCCCCTCCGCCTTCGCCCGCGTGCAAGTCCCCAGCCCCGCCTCCGCCTCCGCCGGTTCTTCTCTCGCGGATGCGTTCGTCGCTGCGGCTCCCGCGCTGTCGCCCGGCGACGCGCAAACAGATTCCCAGTGACAAACGACGAAACGCGCTCCGTAGCCCCTCGTCCAAAACAGATTAGCCGCTAGCCATTTATAAATATCTTAGGACGTCGTATCGTATTCAACCAAATACATGGAGCGAGTATTTACGAGTGTGTGTGTGTATATGTATCTCTTTTTCTATCTCCTTTTCCGTTTATCTTTTCCCTTTTTCCTTTCCTTTCCTCCCGTCAGAGAAGTGCCGCCCAATCCTATTTCGTTCATCCGGAAGAAGAAAAAACATTCCATAAGAAGCGCAGACAGATGTTCTGACACCATTCCAGAGAAAACCTCGAACACAGGTGCTCCTAGCGGAATCTTTAAAAGTGTGATTGCTATGTCAGCGGGGGAAGAATATTGTCGTGATAGAAGTATTCAAGTTGTATTTACACAAAAATTTAAGTGTGGGTTTCAACGTTTGCAGTGCTTCAGAAGGGCCTACAAAAGGATTCTAGAAAACAGAAGTGAATGAATTAAAATAATACTAATCGATTATACGATTAATATAATACCAATCTGGCTACTGCAAAGGTAGAAATCAATCCTGATACTAAGGAGGGAAACGAAACGGGGTGCAATCGGGCTATTCCTATTTGAGGAGATTAGAAACGGCCAAGGAAAAGTTGTCCGCGGGATCCAGTCGGTTCGCATCGTTCGCTGGAGGGCTGATGACGGCACCTTCGTGAGCGTGGCGAATGCCTCGTCAAGTTCGTTGGTGGGAGAAAGAAGACCGGAATCAGCCGAGATGCCAACAAAGGCAAAGGCCGGGCCGAGGTCGTCGCAAGGGTGCTGTGTAGTTTTGTGGATATCAAAAACGAATACCGAGATAGGTGGCTCAGGACATCAGCTGATATCACTGCAGTGCCTCTGATCGGGAGGTCCTAGGTTCGAGCCCCGACGGCGGTAGGATTTTCTACATTAGCTTGATAGCTAGGTCGAGTTCAGTCACTGTCTGGTGGAGAAGTCTAGCGGCCGGGTGCTCTGATTGGTGGTTTTTCGTGATTTCTCCTATCAATACCAGACGAATGCCGGAGCAGTACCCTAACAAACGGGCCGCGGATCCATTACTTATACGTACATGTACTACACTAACACGCATGCCGGAAGACCGGTCGGGAACTTTACTGGGACGGTGCCCTCCTGGTGAGAGCTCAATCCAGCGGTGAAAGCGAAGGAAGAACGCTGCCACCTCCTGGTGAGAGCTCAATCCAGCGGTGAAAGCGAAGGAAGAACGCTGCCACCTCCCGAGACAATAACGTGCTACATTTACGGGATTAATGACCTTAGCCATTGATGCTCCCTTAGACTGTGGGTGGCCATGCAAAGCACGTAAGCGAGACACTAGGCGGATAGAGAGGAGGGGGGAGGAGCTGGAGGCGGTTGAGAAGCGTGTGTTTCTGCGTGTCGGGAGGGGCTGGCAGTGGGGAGGGCAGAGGCGCCACGGGTACCATGAAAGTATGGCAGCGTATGGCGGGCTGGAAGTAGGGACAG
The DNA here is from genome assembly GCA_011170035.1 of Teleogryllus occipitalis. Lineage (NCBI taxonomy): Eukaryota > Metazoa > Arthropoda > Insecta > Orthoptera > Gryllidae > Teleogryllus > Teleogryllus occipitalis. The sequence continues at coordinate 56,709 of BLKR01009246.1, forward strand.
CGTGAGCAGTTTGAGTGGAGCGGGGGACATAAATGGCGGAGGCGCCTGAGGCGGTGCGGGTCTAAATACCCGTGCGTGGTCCACCGCTCCACTCTACTTTCTTTTTCAACCTGGACGATTGCTCCTGGCGGTGGGCACCTAAGCTTACGCCTTTATCCGTCATCCCCCTCCCGACCCTTACAGTTACCCTTCCCATGCAATACCTGGGCGGGGCCACTCTGTCAGCTCACAGCTTCTACATGCACCACTCACATGGGTTGGGACAAGTCCCAGTTCTTTGCCCACAGTATCTGGCCACTGCCACAATGAAGCCAAGTGCCCAAATGGGGGCCGCTCGGAATAAGACCCGGGAAGCTCGGGGCCTCCACCCGTCTCTACACCGCCTCTACCTTTACTTGCCTCTACCTATCGACGTGAGTACCGCCAGAACCTAGGCAACCTGACAGGAGAGTTCATGCTTCCCGTCATACTTTTCAATGTGGGTTTCAGATCCGCCGCCGGCTGTACAGAGGATGCCGACTAAAACACACCACACCCAATCCTGCCCCAAGGTCGGTGGCGAACCACCTACTCAGTGTCTCCAACTTGAAGCTAACGACGTGCGTACCGGCGAAAGACTCGGAGCGCGATGGACGTCTCCGTCCAACTTAGTCTCAGCTCTTCCGACCGTCCCTCGTCCCCCCCGCGGGGTGCACTGCCACAGTGAAGCCAAGTGCCCAAGTGCCAAGTGCCCACAGTGAAGCCAAGTGCCCAAGTGCCAAATGCCCACAGTGAAGCCAAGTGCCCAAGTGCCAAATGCTCACAGTGAAGCAGGGGTGCCCAAATGCCCAAGTGCTAAGTGCCCACAGTGAAGCCAGTGCATGGAAGAGTTTGGCGGAACGGTGTTGCGTGGGTGGCGGGAACGGCTGGCGTAACCTTTGCAGGGGAGACGTAGGCGACCGCGAGAGCGTCGCAGGCAGTCGGAACGGCAGGTACAACAGTGTCCGCGAGGGCGGTGGGCGTGGCAGGGGGGACGGGGGGCGGGGAAACGCGAGGCTCTCAGGTGCGTAAACCGAATTTACGGCGGCAGTGCTCTCTAATCGCGACGCAGCCCTTGGCCGCCCTTCGGAGGGCTCTCCGCCCTTAACGAAAACGAACGATGCACCGGAATTTGTTTTACGGGGCGCCTTCCCTGCAGCGGCGATTAGGAAACATCGCTGTGGAATATCTTGCGAATGTAGTTTCGGGAAACAGTTGACAAACAATACGGTGTGCTCCTAGTTTTATACCGCATTTTCTACCTTTTTTTGATTTATCGTCCGGGATGCAGTAAATTGTAACGACGTTGTTCGCTAATTTGCTGTATATTCCGTTCTTTATGTATTATTTGTCTTCCTTATAGCTTACAGATGACTCACAAAATAGCAACGGAATCATAAAATAAAGCTTTGATAGCGTATTGTACCTCGTTTGTTTCTGCTTCTGTCCTCAACTGAGCATATCAAGAAGACTATTCACTGAAAAAGTCCTCTTAACCTGACGTAACGTCAACATAACTCCCGTAATCTAAAACTTCTAGAACTTTTTTCTACTCCCATTGTATGATTCATGATTTTATGGCTGCAACCCGTTGTATAATGATACTCATTACGACACACATTTGGTTACGAAACAGGTTCTTGACCAATCAGAGAGAACTCTAAAATCCCAGTAGTAGCACTTAATTCATCATTGAGAATTTTTCTAGTAAATGTCTCATTTGATCGTGTACATTAAAATTGCCTTTAATATTATAATATGCTTTTCAGTTATAAATTATTTTATTAGTAGTAATATTTTTCCTGTAATATTATTTACAATAAATTGGATAGTAATTTCATCCTATTTGACTAGCGCAGTAGTAAGTCTAAGCCACCTGCGGCGCGCAGGGTAGGATAGGGAGCTGTCCGCTAGGTGGCCTTGACTGAATCCTGCATGTCAACTGCCACGAAACGATTCAGCGTAAAAGTTATAGAAAAAGTACCACAAGTAGTACCGAAACTCGATGTAATGGGTATTAATATACTCGTGTGAAGTTATGATACTCGCTCGTATCATAATATCACACTCTCGTGTATTAATACCCATCGTACCCATCATTGTTTCATAATGTACTATTTTATAATTTAAAAAATGATTTTAAAAAGTAATTTAAGTCAGATATTGTTTCTAGAACATCGTATTGCAAATAATATTATTCAATTGAGTATCATGTTAGTAATAAACACGTACCCATTAGAGATTTCATATTTAATTCAATTAATATTTCGTTTTGGAATATTTCTATGAAACTCAGCAAAATTTGATTTCCTAATTTAGTTTCAAATTATTCCTAGAAACCGCAATTAAAAGCCCCGAGCCCGAGAAGGAAGGGGACGTCGCTGCGGTGACCTGTCGCCCTTTGTGTGGGGTCGCGTGGCAGCGCGGCGACGTCGGCGTGCCGGGAATACACGCCGCCGCGGCGCGCGGCTGCCAAGCCCTCGTGAGCGACAGGCCGCCTCCAATTACGCGCATATCCAGGCAATGCAGACGTGCAAGCGATAGTGTCCCCCGCCCTTTCCCTTCCACCACACAACCCACGACCTACAACGACTCCGATCACCTGTCACTCACCAACTACATGTTTCTGTCCCAACCTCATTGAATTGAATTTTACGTGGCGAGACTCAGGCCTGCTCTTCCGCCTGACCACGCAAATTCCGCTACGCTCCTTTCACCAACCATGGGAGAAAGAAGGTATATTACTTGGGCGACGAAACAGGCGATTTGAATTTAGCTCAGAGGCATCATTTAGGCTTGAGGATCTTTTACATGCAGTAAATCTACTAACATGGGACGGCCGGCTTTACTTCCCCTCCGAAGGAAGGCGTACGAAGGATTTTTTCGCCCTTAAAAATCCACGGTTTGATCGGGTTCGAACCCGCAAACTTGGGTATAACAGTCCGATACGCTAACCGTTACACCATCACCACCGCTCATTGCCCATCGTCTTCCTCAGAGCCCACCGTCGAGCCTCTGACCGGGAGGTCCTCAGTTAGAGTTCTGACGGCGGCAGGATTTTCGACGCTAGCTTTTCAGCTAGGTCGAATTCATTCGCTGTCTGGTGGAGAATTCTAGCGGCCGGCTGCTCTGATCAGTAGTTTTCCGTGGTTTCTCCGATCAACACCAGGCGTATGCCGGAGCAGTACCCTAACAAACGGGCCACGTACCGCGCGCGATCTTTCCTTCCTCTTCCTTGTCCTATCCTATCCTCTTACACACACACTTACACTAAAATGCACTACACTACCACATATTTCGGGAGACCGATCGGAAGCTTGGAGCTTGTCCCGGCTGGGGCGGTGCCCCGCTGGTCGCAAAGCCCTGGTTGGGGGAAACCCCACTAGCTGACGGTATGTCGGCGCCGGATCTTGCCATCCAGCGGGGGAAGATCACCGCCATCTCCCGAGAAAAAAATGCACTACACTTACCGGACTAATGGCCAAAGCAGTTGACGCGACCGGAAACATGAAAAAATGAAGCAATCAATCAGCCGACCGTGGACTCAAATCCCCTACCAACCGAACGATCGCTCCGATCCTTTACCTGTGGCCCTTATTGACTACTTCTCGCCCTCCAACTATCACTACCCACCGACCAATGTTCACTCACCAACCACACGTCTCGCCCTCACACAGCATTGCTTCCTGACTCCCTATAGCTCTTTATCGTCTTTGACTCGACCAACAACCAACTAACTATCCACGAAATCTCCGACCACCCTCATCCACGCTTTCCATTCCTCACCCCCCCCCGCTTTCGACCACTGATCATCAACACCGGCCTTCCTTTTTCTTCTCTATCACCCACCGTTTCGCCTCCTCGCCTCTTCCTACACTTCACACTCTACCAAAAACCCTTTCTCACTGCCCATAGCTGGCAGCTAACAACCCTCTAACCTCTACCCCCTATCTATAACCACGCGTCGGCTACCAATTACACCCTACCGCTACCGATACCGCCACCGCCGTCGCCTACCCGTCACTAGCTGCCCTCATTCGGTTACTTCTGCCTTGGAGAAATTCCCTCCAGCCCAACCACCCCGCTTCCTTTCTCCAATTTGTCGTGTAGCCACGTATTCGAAAACCTCCCCACCCGTATATCACCTCTCCCCCCTCACACACACATACGCCGCCCTACTCTCCTGCATGTCTGCCTCCTCGCTCGCTCCCGATCCATGGACTCCCATTGAGCACATGTCTCTGGCCTCGGTTTCTGAGTGTGAGAGAAATAAATCTTTGACCGACCTAGATACGAGTATATCAGAGAAATTTTATTTTGTGACACAAATTTTTTTACACCAACCTCTTTAAGCATATTCAAACCCTGTGTATTACTCGTAGTTATTGTGAGTTAGTACCACGGTTTGTGGCATGCTTACTGAACTACAAAATGAACTGGAACCCTAATATCACGAAACGTATATTAACCCATCTCTGGCAAAATCTGTATACATTGATGTTAGCTTCCTTTTAACAATGAATATTTGAAAAAGAACTGTCTTGCCACCATGTTGCTCACAAAATATTGAGTTAGTGTTCCCTCTCGTGCCGTGAAGCTTTCCTTGACCTCAGAGAACAAGTCTCCATCCAGCCACAATCCCCGCATCATTTCATCAGCTGCAAACAACTGCCATCTGCCCCTTCCTCTCCGCAGCACCCACCGCCGACAGAGGGCGCTCCCCTCCCTTCCCCTCCTTTGCCATCCCTAGCCCTCCCGAGCCCCCTTGCCCTCCTTTGCCCTCCCTTGCTCTCCCTAGCCATCCCTTGCCCTCCCTTGCCCCCTTGCCCTCCCTTGCCCCCTTGCCCTCCTTTGCTCCCTTGCCCTCCCTTGCCCCCTTGCCCTCCTTTGCCCCCTTGCCCTCCTTTGCTCCCTTGCCCTCCCTTGCCCTCTTGCCCTCCTTTGCCCCCTTGCCCTCCCTTGCCCTCTTGCCATCCTTTTCCCCCTTGCCCTCCCTTGCCCTACCCTGCCCCTTCCCTTCCCACCTCCCTTGCCCTCTCTTTCCTTCCCTTGCCTTCCCTTGCCCTCCCTTTCCCTCGCTTGCACTCCCTTGCCCCTACCACTCCCTTCCCCTCCCTTGCCCTTCCTTCCCCACCCTCCTCCCTCCCCCGCCCAGCGCCCATCAGCATGCAAACTGTGAATCTTGGCAGCGCTAATCAGTTTTAGCCGCTCGCCGTCACGCGAAACCGCGCGCGGGGGCGGAGGCGGCGGCACGAGCGGCGCGGAGGCAACGAAGTTTCGCTCACAAAGCGCCGCCGCCGCCGCCGTCCTCCAAACGGCGTGGCGGGAGCAGGGGGAGGCGGGATCATGGGAGAAGCCAGGGGCGGAGCTGGAGGCGGAAGGCGTGGCGTGGAGGCAGAGGAGGCGAGGGATAAAGAATCCTAAACGGAACACAGGCAAAAGAGCCGTGGGATGGGGGGCGGTATCGTGGCGGAAAAAAGGAGACAAGAGCGCAGAAAGATTTGGAGACAGAGCGGGAGGCGGAGGAGAGGAGATAGTGAGGGAGAGAGGGTGCGGAGACGGAGGCAGAAGCGGAGGCGATGACAGAACGAGGCGGATGATAGTGAGTGCGGAGGGGTGGAAAGCGGAAACGGAAACCGAGACTGTGGAAGGGATGGAGCCGGAGGAAGGGTGGTTTCTCGGAGGGAGGGGGCAGGGGTGTGCGGAGAGATTGAGTGCATATGCGAGTGAGAGCAAAGCTGGTGGCAAGTGAAGCCGGTTTACGAGTGAAGCCGGTTGGCGAGTGAAGCCGATGGCGAGTGAAGCCGATGGTGAGTGAAGCCGATGGCGAGAGAAGCCGGTGGTGAGTGAAGCCGATGGCGAGTGAAGCCCGGGACGTGTGATGGCGAACGAGGGCGGAGGCGAACGAGGGCGGAGGCGAACGAGGGCGGAGGCGAACGAGGGCGGAGGCGAACGAGGGCGGAGGCGAACGAGGGCAGAGGCGAACGAGGGCAGAGGCGAACGAGGGCAGAGGCGAACGAGGGCAGAGGCGAACGAGGGCAGAGGCGAACGAGGGCAGAGGCGAACGAGGGCAGAGGCGAACGAGGGCGGAGGCGAACGAGGGCGGAGGCGAACGAGGGCGGAGGCGAACGAGGGCGGAGGCGAACGAGGGCGGAGGCGAACGAGGGCGGAGGCGAACGAGGGCGGAGGCGAACGTGAGGGCGGAGGCGAACGAGAGGGGCGGAGGCGAACGAGGGCGGAGGCGAACGAGGCGGAGGCGAACGAGGGCGGAGGCGAACGAGGGCGGAGGCGAACGAGGGCGGAGGCGAACGAGGGCGGAGGCGAACGAGGGCGGAGGCGAACGAGGGCAGAGGCGAACGAGGGCAGAGGCGAACGAGGGCAGAGGCGAACGAGGGCAGAGGCGAACGAGGGCAGAGGCGAACGAGGGCAGAGGCGAACGAGGGCAGAGGCGAACGAGGGCGGAGGCGAACGAGGGCGGAGGCGAACGAGGGCGGAGGCGAACGAGGGCGGAGGCGAACGAGGGCGGAGGCGAACGAGGGCGGAGGCGAGTGAGGGCAGAGTCGCATGGGGGCGGAGGTAAGAAGGGGACGGAGGCGCGTGGGGGCGGACGCGATTGAGGGCGGGAGCAATCGCGGGTACAGCCGAGTGGGGGGAGGCGCGAGGGGGCGGCTGGAGGGGCAAATGCAAGGACGGAGGCGAGGATGTAGACGTGTGGAGGACAAATACAGGGGATGAGGATGGGGCTTGGTGGAGCGAGCGTAGACAGCGGCGCGGGGCCGCTCGCGGATTTCATTGTGACGTCCGCCGCCGCCCCGCCCCCTCCGCCCCCCGCCGCCGCTCCGCTGCGCTGCGCTCAATAGGCGTCGCTGCTGCGCCCCACACGCCGCTGTCACGCGTCCCGAGGATAAAGCGATTTGCATCCGGATGTCGCGGATCCAATGTCGCATTTAATTCACTTTCGGAGTTTCAGTTTCGTAATCTTTTCTGTGATGAGAAATTATATGATGCACGTACGTTTTTTCAACAGCAGTGTTCATTCGTCACTACGTGTTCATTTATTCACTCATTTTCGCAGCAAAATATTGAGTGGAGTGTTAGCGAATATTTTGGGCTATTGTAAACGTTTATGGCAGATTTGCTTATGTACACTTTTTACCAGATGCATAACGTGTATTTTACGCAGATTGTTCATTATTTGACAATATGCATCTTATCTTTGTTTTTTTCTGATGTTAAAAATTCTTTCAGTAATGTCTACTGGCATATTTTGTTATTGGCCTGTGGTTATATTTATGACCAAATTTTAGTTCTGAACACTCTGAGAAATAGAATAATAAATATGCATCTTTATTAAGTCCCATGTGCTCGTACGCTATCATAGTATACAAAGGAGAAAATCCTGTTTCAATGTAATTCAGTAATGGACAAAAAGCATCTGTAGACAAAAAAATTACTTTACTATTTTATTGTTCTAAAAAATATTTAACAGTTTGGTGGAAATATATACCTCCATTTCTAAATCTAGTAAGCACTGATCTTCAAAGCTAACTCAGTATTATTTAGTATTGTGCAGTGCTCCGTAAAAGAACGCTTTCCATCCTGAAAAAGAAAAAAAATGATCCAAGAATATGGATTTTTCTGCTGCAGAGGTTCAATAAAAATTAGTTTTAAAATTTAAGCAGTATTTATTACTCTTGATTGTTTAATCATGAATGCCTGCTCAGCAGCAGGCAAAATGATCTGCTTGACTGAGACATGAAAATGTATACTACCTTGCTATTTTCGTTGCAAAATGCAAGGCAATTAAAGCATTTAAGGCCCATCCGATGATTCGTGCAGGCAGTGAGTTAATTTCGAGATCTATTACTCTGCAAACGAATGCCACAGCTCTCATAATCGCGCAGTGATGAACAGCAGGAGCGCTAGCGTCGCACGCGTTGCGGGGGCTAATTGGTCGTTTAGGCCTTCGGGGCGAGGAATTGGGGTGGGAGAGGGAGAGGGAAAGGGAGCAGCCGCGAGAGAGCCTCGACTTCAGCGCTCCGCCGCGGCCACGGCGTGCCGGCGGACTAACGAGGCCCGGCGGCGCCACCAGGGTAACTTTTTTTTTTTTTTTTTTTTAAGCGTCGGGGGGGCGGGGGAGTTGCCCGCTGTCTCTCCAGGCGTCGCGGCGTTTCTGATGCTCAGCCTGACCGCACAGTGGGTCCAGGAAACATTTTATCCAACTGCGTGAGCTGAGGGTTGGATTGGTGGATCGATTGAATGATTACTGATTCCGGGTGCGTCAACTGCTCAGGTCATTAGTCTCGCAAGTGTAGTGAATTCCTCCGTCGAGGTGGTGGTTATTTTCTTGTGCTGGATAGTGAGGTCCGGTGCCGACCTACCGTCAGCTAGCGGGGTATTTCCCCAACTAGGCTCCTTCCACCAGTGGGGCACCGCCCCAGCTGGGACAAACTCTAAGTTCTAGAGCGGTCTCCCAGCATTTGTGTAAGTGTGTGTGTGTGTGTGTGTGTGTGTGTGTGTGTGTGTGTGTGTAAATAAGGGATGAGCATAGGACAAGGAAGAGGAAGGAAAGACCGCGCGCGGTCCGTGGCCCGTTTGATAGGGTATTGTTCCGCCATTCGTCTGGTGTTGATCGGAGAAATCACGGAGAAAACTTCCGAACAGAGCAGCCAGCCGCTAGAATTCTCATCCAAACGACTGAATCCGACCTAGCAGACAAGCTAGTGCCGAAACTCCTGCCACCGTCAGGACTCGAACCTAGAACCTCCCGGTCAGAGATCTGACATTAGTGATGCCTTGAGCCACCTCTTCTGGTTTTCGTATCGGAGATTTCGTATGAACTCCACCCTATTCCAGCTCCAACGATTCGTCAGATCACCGTATGTGAATCAGAGAGTGTGCATTGATTCCAGGCGTGTCAACCTTTAAGGGAATGAGTTTCCTAAAAATGTGGTACATGTTGTATCCCATGTTATGGCTGTTCCCCTCCATTGGAATGTGAGATCCGCTTCCGACCTGCATGTCGGATTGTGGAGGTTGCCCTCAACAAGGTCTTTTTGCTACAAAGGAACCCCGCCGGGACAGTCCAAGACCACCTCTATTGTAGAAGCGGTGTTGGACACACTCTCGCAACTGGTCTTCCGATAGTAGAATGGGGTAGTAAAGTGTGTGTGTGTGTGTGTATGTATGTATGTGTCCTAGGGGAGAGGAAGGAAAGTCAGTCAAGTAAGTGGAAGGAAATATTGCGCACAATATGTACCCCGTTTGGTAGAGTATCTCTCCGGCATTTGCCTAGTATTGTTTGGAGATATCATGGAAAATTTTCGATCGGGCCAGCGAACGGCCAGTATTATTTTCAAAATAAGGGTTGAATCGCACCCAGATTTTAAGCTAGAGTCGAAAATCAGAATGACATAATAATTAGAAAATACTTATGCCCTTGTGAGTGATTAATTTATGAATACATAACCACTAGAAAAATGGTCAAAATATGATGTAGACCATGACAAAATAGATTGAATCATCGACAATTGAGAGAAAATCTTAAAAGCGAAGATATTTTCAGTTTCACAATTGCATATCACGTGACTATTGCACTCTTGTACTGTACATTGATAACAAAACCTCCACATTCCACTAAAAGACGATAATAATTTCAAGAAATATCTTTTAATCCGATAATTATTATGCCTGAACACGCTTCTTTGTGGCAGTCATAAAATAATTTGTAATAAAAGTACAATAACTATTACAAGAAATTGTGATTGTTCAAAAATATACTAATACAATAATAAAATACAAAAGTTACTTTCGTACCCCAACAAACATCACCCTTAATAATTAAAAAAATAAAAACGCCTTACTTTAACAGAAAATATGTACCAATAGTATGATCCAAAAGTAAAAGGTACTGTCACTGTCGCTAATGGCAAGCTTCTCCACTCTTCAAAACGTTTCATCATTTCCATTTATGCATTTCACTTCAAATATCTGCGCGCCCTGAAACATCCATGTCCGCAATATGTCCCGTATAAATGTTACTGCCTCATATATTACACTTCAAGAGTACATTACACCCACACATTACTGTAAAAGTACAACTCTCTCATACATCTTTCCAACTCCGTCTCATTATGGTACTTTCATTTCTGAGCTCTGTACTGTCTTTAATAGATTTACTCATTTGTCATTTTTTTTTTTTTTGTTTTTGCTAAGCAGATTGTATTTCAAAATTCATTTTTATGATGAGAGGTGCTCACATGTCTTGTGTAGGTACTTTTCTTTACTTTGTGTCTCTATTTCTCAAAATACTCGTAAAGTATTTTCTAAGTGATTCCGTATTCTTACCCGTGTGCGCGAACTCATAGAAGGCCCGTGTGCTTGTACCATGTGCCTGTTCGTATTCAGTCAACGTCATTTTTTATGATCAGATAAAGTCAGAATTGCTCCATAATGTCCTGGAAGTAACCTAGGCTAGGTGTTATCGTTTGCAATTTTTAAAATAATCCTATTTTTGGGAAAGTTCTAAAGCTTATCCCGGGTTGCCTATACACGCACATCACAGCCCTTCGATCACGTAAAACTGGATAGGTAGATAATGTCGCTTAAAATACAATAATGGAACAACGAAAGAAATAAGAAATAAAGATTATTTAAAGGGCTTAATGAAATGCAACCAAATCAGAAGTGGTATAAGAAGTGGGTAATCTGACCTGCACTTTGCAGCTGTTTCTCAATCTGCAGGAAGCCTTTGTTCCCAAGGAATTTTGTAGAATTGTTTAAGACAATAATAATATAATAATAATAATATAATATAATATAATAATAATAATAATAATAATAATAATAATAATAATAATAATAATAATAATAATAATAATAATAATAATAATAATAATAATAATAATAATAATCCGAGATAATAATAAGCCGATTCGGGTAGCCGAGATTGCTACGGCAGTAGTGTCGTAGTAGTCTTGGAGCGGACTGTGGGTTCGAATCCCGCCTCGGGCATGGTTGTGTGTTTGTGTCTGTATGTTTGTGATTGTCCATTCTCCCTTCATCATAATCATCTTATACTCCATCCCTCAGGGCTATCAACCCTGGGGTGTAAAAATGCATTCGGCAAATAAGTGGAGATCCCCCCAAAAAGGTCGCATGCCCTTGCCCCCGGGAGAATATGATTGGACTTAACGAGTACACGTGGTGATTCTGCGTGGTCCTAGGATGGCCAATTCGCGTCCAAAAATAACAGTAACTTAACAAAGAAGCGCCTCGCATGTTAGGTATAATTTATCCACATTAAATTATAAATTTCATCTAAAGATACTTCTTTCACGTTCGTGATTTTGAAGAAAACAATTAATGGATTCCATATTCACGTTATTTAAAGCAAAACGTCGTCTCATCTTTAACAACATAGTTTCAAATGTACATTGCTCATTAATTGTTTGTGTATATTTTACATTTTATTCCACACTAAGGATTGTGAAGTGAGATGACTGTTTGGAATACCGTAACAAATATACGAATGTATGTGTTCATCTATTTCATTTTCTGTATAATCCCATTTAATTTAAATAATCGCGTTAACATTTACGACCATCCGGCTGCAGCGGTTGAGCAGAACCTTTTACTATTTCGCAAGACAGTGAAAATTTGTTAGCGTGTTATTTTTGTACTTGTACTCAGCATCGAGTTTTCAATCTTCTTAAGTATTTTTTTTCAATATTGTGTTCCTTTTCTCGATGAAATTCAGTTTTTTTCTTTGATGGTGGTTAGGTTAAAGACAATAAAAATGAAGATGATGATGAGTGTCATCTCCGTTTCTCAGCGCAGGTGAGGGACAAGGATTACTTGATTGTGCAGTCCCCTTTTCTGGTCAGATAATCTCAATGGTTGTTTATTTATGTCGAACAATTCTGTTGTATCCTCATAACACAAGTATTTAATACCCAAATTGAATAATAGTTTATTTACCATATTGGATACAAAGTAAGTGACAGTACAAAAAAACATTCGTGGGCGAGCAAACCAAACAATCCTGAAGTAAAAGTTCTCCAGGCGTGAAAAGCCGTCCTGGCCATGTGTCACTCGGCATGGCACAAAAGCGGAGTCAGTACCGCGCTCTCTTGGCGCAACCCATACCACAAGACTTGCGTTTTCGTAACGTGGCCGATGACATTAGGTCATTTTTACACCTCCCGCCTTATAAAATGAATCTTTTTAGTTAATTCGAGAACGTCCTCCTCAACGGGGCTCATGTGCTTATCACTGTTATAAAGATTCATTTTATAAAGCAGGTGGTGTAAAAAATGACCTAATGTCATCGGCGACGTTACAAAAACCGAAGTATATCAATTCCCGGACTGGGCAAAGCAGGACTCCCGGCCGCCGGCTGGAGGCCCCTTTTTACTTGGCCTCCTGCTGGAGGCGAGTCTCAGCCTGGCCGCCGGCAGCCCTCCTCCGTCGCCGTCGGGGAAAGAAGGGGTTGGAGCCTCCCGCTGCCCCACCCCACCAGGCGGCGGGCCAGCGCCTCAGAGACCACTGTTCTCGCCCACAGTGGGGCCAACCAACCATGGCCACAACAGATTCCGCTGCCAGTCATGCGAATTATTTTAGCTGTCCGGGTGGCGCCGCGTCGATGTGCATAATCTTGGCACTTCAGCCGCGAGGGAGACTACAGGAAAATGGTCGAAACTTCATCACGCGCAGCGCCACTGACACGGAGGTCCTGGGTTCGAGTTCTGACGGCGGCAGGATTTTCAACAACTTTTCAGCTAGGTCGAATTCAGTCGCTGTCTGGACGAGAATTCTTGCGGCCGGCTGCTCTGATCGATAGTTTTTCGTGGTTTCTCCCATCAACACCAGGCGAATGCCGGAGCAGTACCCTACCAAACGGGCCACGAATCGCGCGTGATCTTTCCTTCCTCTTCCTTGTCCTTGCTGGGCTTGTCCCGGCTGGGGCGGTGCCTCGCTGGTGGGAGAGTCCTGTTTAAGGGAAACTCCACTAGCAGACGATAGGTCGGCGCCGGATCTCGCCATCCAGCGGGGGAAGATCACCGCCATCTCTCGGGGGGAAACATGCACTACACTTACGGGAATAATGACTAACGCAATTGGCGCGCCCGGAAACATGAAAAAATCAATCAATCAATTCAACGCAGCTTCACCCGGTCAACTCAAATTACTCATTTGGTTTCTTTTTTTGCATTTTACGAAGGGTTAGAAGGGGATCATATGGGATGAATGCTTATTAATTGGGTTTAAATTAAGTGGATGTCGATGCAGGAATTCAATCACAACACGATGATATGGTTAAAACATTTCCGTTACACGATACTAAACCTGCAACTTATGACATGACGTTTTTCACATGGTCCCAAGTCTCTGCGCCACTCAAGCAGAAAATCCTTCTTTCGCGAAATTTTAATTGCTTTTATACTACTCGCCATGGATCTGGCAATTGCTGCATTTGAAGAGTGCACTGATCCCAACCTTTACCACTAATTAATCCTTTCTTTGCGGAGCAATTATTAGCTTAGAAGTGAATAAAAAATACGGATTTTATGTAACATTTTTGTCCCACTGGAGTTTTTCCTTCCACTTGTTTGGGGCCAGTGTGTGCTCGCCGCCTCGAAACGCAGCGCTCTCATTCGGAATATTAATTAACAAGGCGGCTTTGAAGCGCGGCTGGCGAGGGCGTGTTGCAAAACAAACGAGGTAAACGGACGCGCCCGGCGGCCGGAGGCAAGAGGAAATGGAGGAAGGTCTGGACCGGAGGGGGTGTAGAGGAGGAGATGGAGGCGGAAAGAGGCGAGGTAGAGAGGAATAAACGAAAGGCGGGGCAGGGGAGGGGAGGAATGGGGTGAGGAGAGGGAAGGAAGAGAAGGCGATTGGTGGAAGAGGAGACAGAGGCAGGAGAGACAGAGAGAAGATAGAGGGGTAGGAGGGGATGATGGGAGAGGAGGAATTCAATTAGAGAGGGTAGATGAAGGGAAGGGGAAGAAAAAAGGGCAAAAGGAAAGGAGAGAAGACTGGAAACGGGGAAATAGTGGATTAATTGATTACTAGTGATTTCGGGCGCGTCAACTGCTAATGTCATTAGTTACGTAAGTGTAGCGCACTTTTGTTTTGGAGGTGGGAGATCCAACCACGAGACCTACCGTCTGCGAGCGGGGTTCTCCCCAACCAGGGATCTCCCACCAGCGGATACCGCTCCAGTCAGGACAAGCTCCAAGCTCCCAACCTGGTCTCTCGGCATTTGTGGTAGTGTAGTGTATATTAGTGTATGTGTGTAGGGGGTGAGGATAGGACACGGAAGAGAAAGGAAAGATAGCGCGCGATCCGTGGCCCGTAGCCTACTGCTCCGGCATTCACCTGGTGCAGATCGCAGATACCACGGAAAACTGCCAATCAGAGCAGCCTGCCGCTACAATTCTCCTCCAGACAGTTACAGAGGAAATGGTGGAAGACTGAGAGGATGAGTTGGAAGTGGAGGGAGAAGAAAGAAGGGACGGAAGGAGGGGCGGTGCGATTATGATTATTACCGTACTCGCTTAAATATGCTCTGCAATTAAAACTGCGAGGGCCGCGCTGGGGCGGGATGAGGAGGGTGCGGGGCGGGGCGGGGCGGGGCGGGGCGGGGCGGAGGCGGAGGGGCGGGGCGGGTGGGGCGGGGCGGGGTGGGGCGGAGTGGGGCGGAGTGGGGCGGGGCGGGGTGGGGCGGAGGGCGGGTGTGGCGGGGCGGAGTGGGGCGGGCGGGGCGGAATGGGGCGGGGCAGGCGGGGCGGAGTGGGGCGGAGGGGGCGGGGCGGGGCGGAGTGGGGCGGGGCGGGGCGGGGCGGGGCGGGGAGGGGCGGGGCGGGGCGGGTGAGGCGGGGCGGGGAGGGGCGGGGCGTCTTTGGCGCCGCGCGCTGAGCGCCAAGGCATCGAGTGCCTCCGACGGAGGAGCGCGGAAGAAGTAATCCAAAATTAATTAGGCGCCTCGGGGTAGCGTTTAAGTAGCGCACAATGGCTCCTCGGTGGCAGCGGCGTGCCACTTCAGGCCCTCCCCCTCCCCTCCCCCTCCCCACCCCCTACACCCCTCTCCTACTCCTTCGCCTCGCGCGATGCTGGTCCGTCCGCTCTTGGAGTTGAAAAACCACGAGAATACAAGACTAACAAAATGGAGCTTAACAACTTCCACGCACAAAAGATTATTGTACCAAGGGCATGAAATATTTAAATAACGATCCCTCTGAATTTCAAATCTGGAAGTTTTTATACTGGATATTTATGTCATTAAGCTGGTGTACAGAGAGCTCTTTACACTAGACGTTTTTAGACATGGTATTTTCAAGAAATAATTCGTTATAATTTAAAGATTCGATTTTTCATCTAGCTGAAACGTGGTACCGTATATACAAAGAAGCAGTGATATTTTTACATTTCAATCACATTCTAAAAGTCATGCATATTGAAATAGTTAATTGATCATAATCATCTTGTTGATTTGTTTCGTGTAATGTTGTGCAAGGACTTAATTATTTATTTTCATGAATGTTATTTATATTATTGATACATGAAGAGCTTTGAGATAATCAAATTTTTTTATTTACTCGGTCCAAAATGAAACTACGGAATACGATGACCACAAATAACAATACCACCAAATAATGTAAGGCTCGACATGCCAAATTAGGAAACAAAGAGTTCTTTGTAAAGGATCGTAAGTAAAACTTTTGCGAAAACTTGCGTCCGAGTAGTTTGCAAGAGGCAGATATCTATCACCAATTACGCCTTATTGTTTTGTGGATTCGAAAATTGGATGTATATATTACGACTAAACGGAGAGAAAACGCTATTGTTTTCTTTTTCTAATACCTGTACCGACCGGCAGGGACATTTCGAAAGGACACACCTGCAAACATCCCCAACTGTGGCCAAATGTTGAAATTAGTGATCAAAATTTGCCGTCACCACCCTCTTGGCCGTCAAATAGCGAAAGAAAAAAAAAGGATCATACGATTTATACAAACCTCAACAGGGAATTCATGGAGTCATTCCAATACTCATGCATACACTATATGTATGTAATACAAATGAAAAGACTGTTGAAATACCTGTAAGAGTGTAAAAGGGCTGGGTCGAAATGCTGCGCTCCCTGCGTCTCAACATGGAGTTCATGTGAGTCACAGCCTCGGACACAAGCATGGCAACTTTGAGAGCCTGAGTCGCACACACTTAACTTTAGAAAATAATCTTAAAGTGATAATATATACTACTTTGCTTGTATTCGTGCATTGAGACACAAATATCTGCTGTATTGAGTGACAATGATTCGGATACTTTTTGATATTGACTTCAGTACGGTGGTTCCCCGTCATGTAACAAAAATTATGTCCCAACGTGAATCACACCGCCAACCTTTGTTGAATCCTAATACTGTACACATACTGTGCATACTGTGAAAATATTGTGTACACCATTTCATAGAACAAAATTGTGTTTTCCGCGTTATTACTTTTAAGACATTTTTGTCCTTTTACATGCACATGGTGATAAATCTTTTTCTTCAGATAGGTCTGGAAACTGTATAGTCAGACACTATCCTAGTGCAGCAATACATTGTATTTAATGATTGAAAAAGTTTTGTTTTGCATCTTCATGTTATGTAGCTACTAAAGATAATTATGAGAGATCAATCATTTTTTTAAAAAAAAGAAGTTACTTATTTTATGTAATTATTTGAAACTTTAAATTTCTTCTGCTGTATTTTTCTCTCCTAGCATATCATTACCTTCTGCCATCCCCTTTCCATTCTGTCTTATGATATTAATTTTTGGAGAGACACACAATGACTGTAGTTCCAAAGTCATGAATTATCACATGACCGACACATGGTCTCTCTCGCGTTGGGTGTTTTATGTTGAGATGTAATTGTGAGAGTAATGAACCAGAAGACGTATTAGCCGATGGAAGAGAGGAAAGAAAGTAAAATAATCGCCAGGTTTATCTTACTTTGTCACAACAAATTCCACTTTGATCATGTGGGTAAACAACTCAGAAGCCAACTCATCACTCATTTTTCATTCACGTCGTATCACCATTGCAATAGTGTTTACTTTCATTGCGCCATCGACGTTTGACAGACGTGAACTTAATGAATATTTTTAGTTGTATGAAGTGCATTTAATGTATCAAAAGTGTTGTATACTTAATGTATTTGGAGAAAATTCTCAATAATAGTACATGAATGAGGTTTATTCCTCCATGTCTCCGGAACTTTGGTTTTGGTGTTCCTTTCTTCATTTATTTCCCATTTACCCTTTCTTTTTATTAGCTTGAGTGTTGCGAGGCGTGTTTTGACGTTCCTTTGTGGTCTGTAGGAAAGTCTTGAATACATTTCGTCATCAGCCAATAGCTCGCGCATGTTCGCGACCATTTGATAGACCAATCACGGCCCTTCACCCGTCTCTATTTTGACATTTTCGCAGGTGCCGAAGTCAGAATGTTAATTACTAATGGAATATTGATTAACTGACATCCGCAGTGTGCAACTTCGTTACCTTGCTTTAATTGTCCAGGAACTATTTGTCTCTCACACACTCAAACTTGCACACAATCCTAAAAACGTTTCTGTTTTAGATGAACAGTCTCTCAAAGAATTATGTCATTGGTTCTAATTCCGTATTTAAATTTTAGTTTGCTTTTATTTCCTGGTCTTGTTTTTTATATGCATTAATTGATATTACACTTTAGTTTACTCCATATTTGTATTATTAAATTCATTTCCATGTCGTGTATTACATTATTGACTTCCTTCGTATTTTAGAATCGTCTCCTTCCGTTTCCATAATAGTTTATTTTATTACAGAAGTTAAGATTCTTTTGGCGCTTCTCACAACTAACCATAATTAACAAATAAGATGGTAAAATGAACAGAATTTCACCAAGAAATGACTATCCGCACTTTATAAATATTAATATTTGTAGGAGAAATTCGTCTAAACAAGGCTTGTACAAATGCAATCCCGCACCACACGGTTCGTTTGACTGTTTCTTGACTTCGACAGTGCAGGATTCACAATTTGTCCTTGTCTCGCCCCTCGCCCCGTCCCTCGCTCTGTCCCTCACCCCGTCCCTCACCACGCCCTTCGTCATGCTCCTCGCCACGCCCCTCGCCACGCCCCTCGCCACGCCCCTCGCCACGCCCCTCGCCACGCCCCTCGCCACGCCCCTCGCCACGCCCCTCGCCACGCCCGCCACGCCCCTCGCCACACCCCTCGTCACACCCTCTCCATGCCCCTCGCGACGCCCCTCGCCCTGTCCCTCGTCCCGTCCTTTGCCCCGTCCCTCGTCCCATATCACCCCTCCCTCGCCTCCCATCGCCCCGCCCATTTCCCCGCCCCTCGCCCCGCCCATCGCCCCGCCCATCTCCCCGCCCATCTCCCCGCCCATCGCCCCGCCCATCGCCAGAAGTAAATGAAAAGCAATTATGACGGTGACTATACCTGAGTTATTTCGACCCGCCCATCGCCCCGCCCATCGCCCCGCCCATCGCCCCGCCCATCGCCCCGTCCATCTCGTCGGCTTGATGCCAACGGACCGGTAGTTTGCGTTCGCTCCGCGTGCTGCGCTGAGGCTGTCGACGGTTACGGGAAGCGGCTTGTCGGAATACGCCATCTGATATTTGCGCCATTTGCGCAAACATTTTCATTCGTCATGTTTTTCTGCGCGCCCCCCGGATGCAAAACAAAAGAGGCCCGGCAGAGCGCACCGGTGAGGAGCGAGGCTGTGTCAGAGGAGGTATGCGGTGCGGACAAACATTTGCTTTGGACCATTCAAAATATACAAGGAAATTAACTACTGGAAACACGCTTTATATCGAAATAACTCAGGTATAGTCACCGTCATAATTGCTTTTCATTTACTTCTGTTAGTATTTAAACAAATATTTTTGAATTTTAAATATTCAAAAATATTATTATATATAAATAACTCTTATTCAAATTAACTAAAAATTTCTTATCGGAATACACTTGCTATATTTGCTACATTTGCTAGATTTGCTAGTTAAATTGTATTATTCGGTCACTCGTGTTTCACAGGGGAGGATATAGCAGCCTGAGAGTAGTAGACTGTTGGGGGGGGAGAGCTACGTGATATTTCTGCTCAGTCCACCTCTTACCTCCATAGTTTTCGAAGGATCAGTGTATTTATGAGGGAACATACACGCTGTGATGTTTCTGAAATAGCAACGTATAATATTCTGGAGGGATAACTTTCGTAAGGAGATTCAGTGTTTAAAATGCGGCATTTGCAGAGAAATGAAAAACACATTTTATGAGTCACAAATTGCCTAATTCTAGAATTATTTTCACTTCATATCTCTTTCATTTTTTTAGTTTATCATAGTTTCATGAGAAAACTTACGATTTTGAAACATACAATATTTAGTGGGATACTGTGCTGAGCTCCTTTGGGCGAAAATTAATTTCGAAAATCAATTTGATAATCAATTTTTCAGAAAAATGTAGTTCCCCGTAAATACAATCAGCACAAGTTGTTTGCCGTTTTTTGATACATACGGGAAAAGAATTTAAAAATGGAGCCGTTTATGAAAAAACATACTGCCTATATTTCACACAAAATTACTCGAAAACTGCTCATATTTTTGAACAATTGTACTTGACTTTATTTCAAGATGTGCCTTGGAAGTACATGTTTCATTAAGAAAAATTAATATCTTCAATATTGTAGTTCTAGGAAAACACGCAAAAATATTTTCAACTTCGCAACATTTAAACAATCATAGAATTCACGGAAAATTCACGACGGTCTGCGGCATTTTAAAGCGTTTTTCATGCTATCCAAAGACAAAGCTTAATCAAAAAATTTGGAGTCATTTTTGAAAAAAACATTGAAATGTGAAGGCTTCATGCAAAGTGCCCCAAAAAATTAAAATATTCATTTCAAATTTGCAAGGCTTCGAGTTCGATGGAGTTTTCAATGAAATCATCTGAACCGTTTAGGCACTAGTGTTGGTCTCAGACGGATAAACGTTTAGTCGTTAATCGATTTTTCAGTACTAAGGGCACACAAAACATGGGTTCTGAGAACACAACGCGTGAGAAGACGGGATTTACCACATGAAGGAACGAAAGTGATCCACTTGGTACCAGGTCCCGAAAATAAGTATCTTTTTGTTGAGGTATCGCCTATTTTCCCCACAGCATTACCACACTTTCTATTTACCACACACGTAGTTAAGCATGAAAATAACATTTGTGTTCTTCGTAACATTTCATGAGAACAAATGATCACTTTCTTGAAAAAGAAATTTGCTTCTGCGGCCTGACTTCTGATTTTATTTAATATTCAACTGCTGACGAAAGACGTAAATCTCTCACTATCGTCACATCACGGAAAACCATCAACAAAATCCAAATATTCCAAAATAGGTCCCCAAAACTGCAGTTAACGCACCTTGGTTTATAAGCAACACCAACCTTCACAAAGACCTAGCCATAGAGCCCGTCCTAACATACACCATTAAACATTCCTCATCATTCTTCTAAAATCTACCCTCAGTTACCGGTGCTTCCCACTACAACATAGGTAAAGAGCATCCCGTAGAAACTCGTCTCCGCAACCGACTCCCCTTCCACATCTTCCTCCGGAGACTGGCTGATATAAGATAATGAAATAAATAGTCCTCCCATAAAAAGTCAACAATATGTATTCCTCCACTTTATCATTCGCACATCAATCTATGTTTAATGGGAGGTGGCCGTAGCCACCCCTTTCGCATATTTTTGTATGAAAATGCTCGCTCCTAACAACTGAAAAGCCAAATAAAAAAAACATCACGAAAACGAGAGCCCAAGATCCCTTTCTTGGAATACACCTATCAAACGGCGCCGTACAACCGCTCTCTCCTGGCGATTCTTTCGTGGTGCGCCCCCCACCCCACCCCCGCAGGTGGCTCGTGCGGCGGCGCGTGGCGCGGCGAGGCCTTCACCAGCGGATTTGCCCTCCCTCGCACGTGGAGCGTGTTTGCACGCCCCGCGCAACGCCCCGCGGACGCTCTTTGATCGCGCCCTGCCACCGCCTAATAGGATTTGGCCCTTTGGAGGCGAATGCGCGACCGACGCGCGTTCGCCTCCATATTCGGCTCGCCCCCGCTCGTCCCCGCACCCCACTCGCTGTACTCGCCCCCCCCACGCCCTCCCCCACGCACACACACCACGCCCCCAGCCACGCTCCCGCCACGCCCGCGCCAAGTCTCTGTCAAGACCACGTCACCACCCGCCATTGCCCTCCACGTCCCCGCCACGCCCCGCCGGTCTCCCGCCACGATCCAGCTACGACCTCGCCGCAACCCCGCCACGACCCCGCCACGACCCCGCCACGACCCCGCCACGACCCCGCCACGACCCCGCCACGACCCCGCCGACCCGCCGACCCGCCACGACCAGCCACGACCCGCCACGACCCTAACACTCACACCGCTCACACTACACGCTCACACTACACGCTCACACTACACGCTCACACTACACGCACACACACACGCACTACACGCACACACACACGCCACACTACCGCTGCATCTGTACACTGCGTCGCCTCTACACTGCTTCTCCACGCTTTTATCTCCGCGCTGTGAACCCACGCTGCAATTCTTCTTCCCACTTTTCATCCTTGAAATTTTTGTGTTTGACAACCTAT
Source organism: Teleogryllus occipitalis (assembly GCA_011170035.1). Taxonomy (NCBI): domain Eukaryota; kingdom Metazoa; phylum Arthropoda; class Insecta; order Orthoptera; family Gryllidae; genus Teleogryllus; species Teleogryllus occipitalis. The sequence goes on from BLKR01009246.1 coordinate 78,441, forward strand.
ATTTCACACGCCGCCCGCCACCAACCCCCGCTAATCCTCCAGCGCTGGCCACGCGCAACCCGCCCGCGCAGCCAGCCCCCATCGCGATCGCCGGCTCTTCCTCTCTTTCCGCCACCTAATTAGCTGAGTGCGTTCACTCGTTACACCCGCCCCGCGCCCGCTCAGCCCGCATAAGTTGGAAGCGCGTTTTTTCCGCGCGCGGCGCGTGGCGCGGCCAGGGATTTGGGCGGCGGGAACGGGTCCGCTGGGGAACGGGTCCCGCGGCGCCGCGGAGCGGGATTTGTGGCTGCACGCACAACAGCGCCCTCGTCGCCGCTGCGGCCGGGCCCTCGCCACCGCCCAGCCGCCGCCACGCCGCCGGCGGACGCTGGAGAGCGCTGAGCTGCTCCCGGCCTGCTCCCAGGTGTCTGTGCGCGCATGTGCGGCGTACCCCAGGGGCTGAAGCCAGTGACTTGTGCCGTAGCCCATAAATTTACGTCTACCCGTGTTGTACAATTAGTCTAGATGACTCATAGTCTGTTTACTACGTAGATCATGTAATCTATATAGATATTTTTCACGTAAAATAATCTAAACAATGTTATAGTTAGGTGGGTTGGTTGGTTAGTGATTCCGGGCGCGTCAACAGCTTACGTCATTACTTCCGTTAGTGTAGTGCATATTTCCCCCCGGGAGATGGCGTTGATCTTCCCCCGCTGGATGGCGAGATTCGGCGCCGACCTACCGTCAGCTAGCGGGGTTTCCCCCTAACCAGGACTCTCCCATCAGCGGGGCAAAGCATCTGCTGAGACAAGCTCTAAGCTCCTGACCGGTCTCCCGAATATGTGGTAGTGTAGTGCATGTTAATGTAAGTGTGTGTGTAAGTGGAGAGGATAGGACAGGGAAGAGGAAGGACAGATCGCGCGCGTCCGTGGCCCGTTTGTTAGGGTATTGCTCCGGCATTCGGCTGATGTTGATCAGAGAAACCACGGAAAACTACCGATCAGAGCAGCTGGCCGCTACAATTCTCCTCCAGACAGCCACTGAATTCGACCTAGCTGAAAAGCTAGTGTCGAAAATCCTGCCGCCGGGGAGATTGGGAACCTAGGACCTCCCGGTCAGAGGCGCTGCAGTGACATCAGTTGATGCACTGAGCTACCGCTCCCGGTTTATAATTAGGATTAATAGTAGTTGCAGTTTGTATCTAATGTTTTAAAATTTTATTTTTGATTTGGCAAATAAAACGACCTATGCATCTAATTTGAGAATTGTGAATGATTTAGGTTTTAGTGTTGATCGGGTAAAGGAAAATACGTACGTTTTTGAAAAAGAACAACACTTTTTAGATGTGAGGGACCCCCAAATGAGTTCACACGTTGTTTGGAAGTGGACCCCTCCCTTCGTTAAAATGGTGGATGGCATTATAGATTCGCAGCGTCCGTTGTTCGTTGTCCCCGCGCAGGTGGCGTTGACTTTCATTTTTAAGTGGGAAACATCAAATGAGCTATGTAATCTAAGAACAAAATATTAATATTTAACAATTTGTAAATGAAACGGGCTGCGACTAAAATTACATAGTTTGAGGCGTAATGAAACAAGATTTACTGAACTCGTATTCATTACAACTCAGAGACAGATTTAGAAAACAACGAATAATATCTATGTAGTGTTCAGTAATAATAATAATAATAATAATAATAATAATAATAATAATAATAATAATAATAATAATAATAATTTTTCCACATGACACAACACAGTATTACCCACTCCACTGTATTGCAATGCAGAACAGTGCACCGCCCGTGTTGCCTCACACTTCAAGGGAGATCCATGCGCTTCAGTACATGAGGTGATGAATTGCATGAGGCTATTTGATGATATCTTAAGAACTTCTTATAAATTTCTGAAGTTATTTAATATGCTATTACAAACTAATTGTAATTTATTTCTAGAACAATGGGCATTACGAGGAAAAATATTCAATATACCGGCTGCAGACAAAATGGTTCATTCTCTTATGGTTCTATTGACAAACGAAAAGTTTCCCACATCAGTTCTCTGTTTTTTGCCAGAATTGTAAAGTGATATATGTGTGTATGTGTATGTGTGTGTGTGTGTGTGTGTGTGTGTGTATGTGTGTGTGTGAAATAATATGTATATGATTACACACAAAAAAGTATTGCTAGTCTATAATTCTTTATTATTCATTCGAAGGAAATGTAAACTACACGTTTGGGAACACATATATACACTCTAATTATTTTTCAAACCGTAATCATGTTGTATTTCATTCGCCTGTAAGAGATATTACATGGAAAATCTTGCATTTGCCCAGTAATTATTCCTGAGCAAGGTGCTTCTTAAAGCAAAACATTTCATCTGGCTCACATCATTGCAAAAAACGCAGATACTGAAAATACATTCGTTTTCGCAATTGAAGCACCGAAGACTGAACAATTTGAAACTTCATCAATCCCTAAACAGATCTGAGTAACTCAGAGTATGCGTATGTGCGGATCCGTCTCTCACAGTTACACCACTTCCCGAACACCAATCGAGACATTTGAGGTGCATTCGACGCGTCTCGATCTCGTGATGGGGAACATCATTTGTTTTCGGATCTGCCGAAACAATTCTAAGAAATTTTCAAAAACATGTTTTTTTCATGTTTTGATCTGCGATCTTAGTGAGTATGCCGGGAATCAAACCAACATTACCTCAATAGATCTATGTAGGTGGCGTTGATTAAACTCTAGTTCCCTAGGGGTAATTTTCACTCTATATTCATAATTTTCTTTGACGACGTTGGCAACACTGATATTACCATCTTTAAGTCATCAATTGAATTACAAAGGGAATCGCGCTGCAGATTTCATTATAATTTACATTCGTTTTATCGGAGTTTTAAAAATAAATTTGCGAAAATCCACGATGAGTAATGTTATTAAATTCGAAGAATTTAAAGTGAATACGGAGAAAACAAAACAGAATAAATGCACGTTCTTCCGTTCGACTTGTCAGATTCTAAGTGTGCAAATAACAATTTTCAAATGAAGTATTACTGGTTATATCCCGTATGGAGATACAATGGCCATTCGGTATTGAATGGGGGTAACTTTTGAATGGGAATATAATATTACCAGCTACTATGATTCTTTGAGAAGTCCAATGCCAGATACCAAAAGAAAGAATTTTAACAATGCTAGGCATGAAAGGATTGAAATATGAAAGAAATTTTCTACACATGAAACTAATTATAAAACAGTTCATATTTTACTAGTAGCAAATATTAAGACAACGGTATAGAATGTTGGAGGTTTTTAGAGAGATTAAGTGGTATGATGCTGTAAGAGTTGTATTTGTATTCATTCTGTATGCGGCATTCAAGTGCGGTTTACTTCAATAGGTACCTAATAAACAACGATTGCTCTATGCCCCTCCAAATGTGATGTGAATTTCTGCTCCTGAAAATGAGTTCCCATCGGCATGTTTTACCTTCTCATTACATTCATACATTCATCATGTAAAATAACCATCAGTGCCTTCGCGGTTATATTTGAAACGATTTGTCGGAATTTGTTCTTTAATGTATAATTTATTTCTTAAATAAATATAAAATGCTACCTGTTTTCACGACTGTGCCCCTTGCTGGGCAACCAACTGAAACGGTTCCCTGAATTTCCTCTAATATAACTTAACAATAATAATACCCAAATATAGAATAATACATGTATATAATCAACTTAACACAAATAAATATTTCCCTACGTCTGAGAACTAATCCACCATTTCAATAAAATTTATTTCAGGGTGATAATTCACGAGATCGTCCCATACAGGACACAAGATATTTATCATCAATTTGGGTACTGGATACGTATTTTGCTTTTCTCCTGCTTACAACTAAATAAAACACTAAATGTTCGAAATAAATCGTTGCCGCCGCAAATACCGGTGCAACTCCGTTTATTTAGTGTCAAATAATTTCCCAGTTCAACTGTCTCTTCCCCTGATTAATACATGACACATTATATTAAAGAACAACATTGACATAATAAAACATTATATCTTACCCTTGGAAACAATTAACATACACATTAATTCGTAACAGCACATAGAAAACTCATTTACACAAGGGCGCATTTCCCCCCCTACTTTATATGGCTCTTTTGTTTCTAAACTTAAATATTCTCCGCACTGCAAAACGTTCTTGGCTTTCTCACATTATCAAGTTGAAAAAGAAAATTAAAAGTGTCCACTTCCCTTGTCGTTGATTGCCGAGTTCCTCCAGAAAAATCAGCGCACACGTCATCAACTTCCAAAATTACCATTTTTCCATTTTGGAACCCATTTCATGTTCGTATTCGTTCTTCACTTATCATTCAACGTTAACACATTAACAAAACATCATGGCCTCCATCTGTGATCCGTCACCTACCAGATCTAACACCAATCTGACGTCACGTTTCTCTAATTCTCTAAAGTTCAAGAAATAATTACCGTCTCTCTCGTTCGTTATTTACCTCCTATGGGATGTAATTACATTTTTATTTTGAATTTTGCTCACACTTGATCCCGCTATTATTCGTAATTAAATTAAATATTTTTCCTGATATTTTTCAACGTTTTACTGTTCTTTTAGGTCCGTTCATGGTTTTCGGTGTGTAGTTTTCGACTGTCTCATGAAAATTACGATTCCTCTTGAGTTTGTTATAAAATACCTAATGTTCCCAGGAATCTTTACCACCCCGAATTCCGGCTTCTTTATTTATTTACTTCGGTCTACTTGTTGTTTCATAGTTCATCTCCGGCGTAATAAATAATTAAACACTACTCTTCCGAGTTCCTCATTTGTTTCTGTAAATATGTCGCATTTGTGTCTATTGGAATTCATTAAATTGTTTTTTGGCCAGTTCGACAGGATCGCCAAAAATTGTAGAGAAGTAACTACATTCAAATAAAAAACTTACTTTAAATTTTAAAGTTCTCAATCATTTAAATTATCGTAATATTTGAACAGCGGTATTACATTCATTCTGCCAATTTACTTAAAATTTTTCAAATTTTAATTCATGATCTACATTATGATAAATTTTGCTTGTTAAAGTGAAATGTTATGAAAACAGATAATAGGAAAAAATTAAGTATCGAAGTAAGTAATTTATTTAAGAAATAACAATAGTAATAAAGCAAAAAATATCATGGAGTCAACTTGAATCTCAGGTTTTGAACGCTTGGAGAATTTGTCACCATTTTCTCAAAACTGGCTTTCCACGATAAGTAGTTTGATTGATTGATTGATTTTTTCGTGTTTCTGGGTGCATCAACTGTTTCGGTCATTAGTCCCGTTAGTGTAGTTCATGATTTTTCGCGGGAGATGGCGGTGATCTTCCCCCGCTGGATGGCGAGATCCGGCGCCGATCTACCGTCGGCTACTGGGGTTTCCCCCTAACCAGGACTCTCCCACCAGCGGGGCACCGCCCCAGCCGGGACAAGCTCTAAGCTCCCGACCGATCTCCCGGAATATATGGTAGTGTAGTGCATGTTAGTGTGTGTGTGTAAGGGGAGAGGATAGGACAAGGAAGAGGAAGGACAGATCGTGCGCGGTCCGTGGCCCGTTTGGTAGGGTACTGCTCCGGCATTCGCCTGGTGTTGATCGGAGAAACCACGGAAAATTACCGATCAGAGCAGCCGGCCGCTAGAATTCTACTCCAGACAGGGACTGAATTCGACCTAGCTGAAAAGCTAGTGTCGAAAATCCTGCCGCCGTGGGGAGTGGGAACCTAGGACCTCCCGGTGAGAGGCGCTGTAGTGACATCAGTTGATGCACTGAGATACCGCTCCCGGTGCGATAAGTAGAGGCTCCGGCGCAGGAATCTCCTTGTCCAAGATTCAGTATACATCAAGTTGTAAGGATTATAGTATTTTTTAATCATTGAATCGTTCGACATTGAGAAACTTTCAAGAGTTCTAAACAAGAAGCTTCAAGAATTTTTCGAAACAATTGTGCGAATCCTGTGTGTTTTTGCCCCCTAATCTTTTTACCTCTTTTTTAACTTATCAGTTTTATAATTGATCTTTTTTGAATTTTTACATTTTTATAAACCTTATAGTACAAAGATAATTGTGTTTTAAAATTATATGTAGCTTATTTTGACGTTTAAAAACACATGCAATAGAATTGTTACCAATCACGATACCGATAACCGATATTAAGTCTTCAAAATTAGTTTGTTTCCCTTCTATTCAATAACGTTATAAAAATTTAGACTCTTGTAAATTGAGAATACGTCCTACCTTAAGAGCATGCTCCTTAACATTTACATCAGTACATCAATTATAGGTTTTTCGGCCACTTTCTGTGTTATATTTTTTGGTGTGGCTTGAGAAGAGGTGGTAATTGCGCGTTACGCTGTTGCAGGTCGCAGGGCTGGTGCGGTGTTGAGCGTGGCCGTTCGGTGTTGCGCGGCTGAGCCGCGTTCGCTCCCTTCTCTGCATTGGTGAGTGTGGAGTGCCTGCGGTGTGTAATTAGAACTTCTAGAGTGAGCACGGACCACCGACTACCGACCACCACTCGGTCGGCATAAGGAAGTTGAAAACTCTGCTCCCCGCCACACCGCGTCCTATCACACCCCCACCCCGTACTTCTCAGATCCGCCTCGCCACTCCCTTCCCCCTCCATTCTGTCCCTTTCCGCAGGCCACCACTCCATCTCACGCCTCTACACCTTTCTTTGCCTTACAGCCACATTCCTGTCGAGAAGCTCACCCTGTTCTCTGTCCTGTATTCCACGTCGCTCCCTCTCTCTTCCGTCCCGCTTTCCCCTGCCTCCCTACCCTCTCTGCATGATTTATTGATAGATTGTTAGTGATTCCAGGCGCGTCAACTAATTGGTCATTATTCCGTAAGTGTAGTGCATGTTATTTCTTCAGGAAATGGCGGTGATCTTCCCTCACTCAATGGCGAGATCCGGCGCCGACCCACCGTTTGATTAGCGAAGTTTTCCTACCAGGTATCTTCCACCAGCGGGCTCCGACCAATCGGACAATTCAAAGTCCCTGACCGGTCTCCCGGCTGTGGTATTGTAGTGCTTGTTGGTGTGTGTTAAGTAAGGGAGGTGTAGATAGAACAAGGGAAGAGGAAGGAAAAGATCATTGCGCGGTCCGTGTCCCGTTAATAATAGGTCCTACGTAGGTAAATTAATAATAGGTCCTTTTGTAGAAACCATGTAAAACTACCGATCAGAGCAGACGGTCGCTATATTTCTCCTCCCGACAGCGACTGAATTCGACCTACCTGAAAATGTAGTGTCGAAATCCTGCCGCCGTCGGGACTCGAACATAGGATTTCCCAATCAGAGGCACTGAAGTGATGCACTGAGACACCGCTTCTTGTAAGGAAGTTGAAAACTTGGCGCCTCGCCACACCCCGTTCCATCACGCCTCACCCCGCACTTCTCAGACCCGCCTCGCCACTCTCTTCCCCCTCCATTCTGTCCCTTTCCGCAGGCCACTACTCCATCTCACTCCTCTACACCGTTCCATGCTTAACAGCCACATTCCTGTCGGCTCACCCTGTTCTCTGTCCGTATTCCACGTCGCTTCTCTCTCTTCCGCCCCGCTTCCTCTGCCTCCCTACCCTCTCTGCATGAATTCCCCGCCCGTCTTCTGTATCGCTCCGCCTCGCCATTCTCTTCCGTCACCCTTTTAGCTCTCCCCTCAGTTGGTTATACTACCTCTTCCCCGACCTACTCCACCACGCCCCGCTCGACCGCGTCCCATCCCGTCCACCCCCTCCCGCCACACCTCTCTCCCCCTTTCCACATTCCCTCCCCTCTCTTTGTAACTATTCTCCTCTCCTTTGGTATCCCCTTCTGAATACGTCTCTCCTTTTCCTATCACCTGCCCTCCTCCACCTCTTCTCCTTCCATCCTCCTCTTCTCTCCTCCTTGCGTCTGCCGTGCTTCTTATTCCTTTCTCGTTCCTGCAAATCGTCCCACCAGCGCCTGCACAGCGGTCGCGCTCGCAGTTGACAGCAGTTTGTGTTTACGATCTCGATAATTCTCCGGGAACTAAATTAGACAGTTGCCCACAAGTTTCTCTCAATTCATTATCTCGGACGCTTTCTGCGAAGGAGGTGGTTCAACTCGGTGTTGGCGGACTTTTTAATTGTGATATACGTGGTCGTGTTATATTTGAAAGGCTTTCTCCTCGCGCTTGAAGAAACGTTGGTTTTATTTTAAAATGATATGAATGGATTTGTTCCATAATGTGCAATTAGGTGGAAGAATGAAAATGGAAATGAGTTAAGAAAATTGCTGCCTGATATTTTAATATGCTGTCGGAGAGCTTCTGGGTGGAAGTTTGTTCACAATTCAGATAACTCAACTCTAGGTCTTTGTACTGTTTGTAACGGAAATGTGAAAGTTCTCTCTTCATTGTTTCTGACTTCTTTATCTTAGGTCTTATTGATCGACTCATTTAACAAATAACCTCTTTTATCTGAGTGTTGGGTATTCTGTTGCGCTTAGATCCAGTTAGAGAACAGTAGCACGATTTAATGTTTGAAAAGATAAATACAACTACTCGTTTCATATTTTCTCCATTGAAAAGATTATTTCTAAAACGATGTATCTACGAGAAACACAACTTTTCGATATGCAAAGTATTCACATTGCCTTACAATTAATAACAACGGTTTGGGAATATTATTGAACACAGAAGCAACGCAATATTTGAAGACAAACATACAGTTGAATGTTGATAATATATTATCACGTAATACTAAGAAACAATAAAGGAGATACATCACTTTGCAAATAAGTGCTTCAATGACTACGCACGTACTTCGGCTAAAAAGTACAAGATATACAATTATATTCCAATGGTACAAGCTCACTGCGACCTTATCTCTTGTTTTTTTCCTGTGAGTCGAGTTTAAAATGAATGAAAATAATTTGCGCTGACAATGTGACTTCAGTTCTTGAGACTCTCAGACTGCTAACGTTTGCGGAAATGATTTTGTATCACATGTCAAAAATAGCTTTCTATTTTTATTCTTTTTAATATCATGCTTTTTTTACCTTGTGTACTACGGAATTGAAATTTTGTTCATTATTGGTGGATGAAGGTAGAATCCTGACATATTCTATTTGCAAGCCTCAAATTAGAGAGTTTTAGCCTCATACCTGAGGTACCGACGTTATGCACTAACGTGAGGCTCCTGAAGTTATAACGTCCTTATTTATTCCTTAGACCTAAGTTACGGCCTTATCCTTTAATAACTAATGCACGTCTAAACGATTATCTTAGGCCACCTTACAAACTGCAATATGGCCGCCAATAAAAAGGAGTCTTCGAGTTTTCCTAATGCTGATAAGCTGAATCTCGTATGTCAGAGTTAAATCTTACCAACATTCACAACTCTGGCAAGAATTAATGGAAAATGTAATGATTCGGGAAAAATTCGCGAAACGAACTTTGAAATCACATATTGGTTTTAGGTTATGTTTTACATTCGTAACAAAATCTCGTACTGCGCAGTCATCGCCCGTGACCTGAATAATTTAAAACGTCTTGCGTGATGACGATTTGCTTTCTCTTGTCTCGTACTTAATTTCAAATGTCTATCCAATTTTATACACTTATTGATAAATTATGTAATTTCGTTGTTCAACTATTGAATTGCTTCTTTTGTTAAAAGGCATCCTGCAATTTGCAATTGCTAAAACCACTGAACGTTGTTCCTTACGATGTTATAAAGCTAGGTCGAATTCAGCTGCTGTCTGGAGGAGAATTCTAGCGGCCGGCTGCTCTGATCGGTAGTTTTCCGTGGTTTCTCCGATCAACACCAGGCGAATGCCGGAGCAGTACCCTACCAAACGGGCCACGGACCGCGCGCGATCTGTCCTTCCTCTTCCTTGTCCTATCCTCTCCCCTTACACACACACTTACACTAACATGCACTACACTACCACATATTCCGGGAGACCGGTCGGGAGCTTAGAGCTTGTCCCGGCTGGGGCGGTGCCCCGCTGGTGGGAGAGTCCTGGTTAGGGGGAAACCCCACTAGCCGACGGTAGGTCGGCGCCGGATCTCGCCATCCAGCGGGGGAAGATCACCGCCATCTTCCGAGAAAAAGAACAACAAAAACATGCACTACACTAACGGGATAAATGACCAAAGCAGTTGATGCGCCCGGAAACACGAAAAAATCAATTAATCAATCAATCAACGATGTTATAACTTCGTTTGTCACGTGCTAAATAGACTTCAAGCATGTTACCTAACGCGTGATGCTAAAACTCCCTATTCTCTTGAAATTCTTCTGTGACGTCTGCCAGCTGCAACGCTCCCGGTGGCCAACACCAGAAGCTGTCTGCCCGAGCGAGCGCCCGCGCACCTCCACTAGTGTAATGAGACGCCAGGTAGCGACCGCACGTTCCCGCTCTCTAAGCCCTCCCCGAGCACAGCGCCATTTGCCCTGTCCGCCCCCCTTCCCCAACCACCGCCACCACCACTGCTCGTCTCCGGAGCGGGTCGGCGCCACCAGCCACCGCAGCACCTACCGCCGCCACCGCAGCCATCGCCAACCCCTTCGTCGCTGCTGCTGCCGCCACAGCCGTAACCTCAGGCACCATCACATTACCATCACCGTCACCGCTACCATCTAAAGAGCAACCACAGCTGCTGCCATTGAAGCTGCCATTATTGCTCAGGTAGCCAGTGTCACGGTTTTGATTGATTGATTGATTTTTTTTGTTTCCGGGCGCGTCAACTGCTTTGGTCATTAGTCCCGTTAGTGTAGTGTATGTTTTTTTCTCGGAAGATGGCTGTGATCTTCCACCGCCGGGTGGCGAGATCCGGCGCCGACCTACAGTCGGCTACTGGGGTTTCCCCCTAACTAGGACTCTCCCACCAGCGGGGCACCGCCCCAGCCGGGACAAGCTCTAAGCTCCCGACCGGTCTCCCGAAATATGTGGTAGTGTAGTGCATGTTAGTGTAAGTGTGAGTATAAAGGGAGAGGATAAGACAAGGAAGAGGAAGGAAAGATCGCGCGCGGTCCGTGGCCCGTTTTGTAGGGTACTGCTCCGGCATTCGCCTACTGTTGATCGAAGAAACCACGGAAAACGTCAGATGAGAGCGACCGGTCGCTAAAATTCTCGTCCAGACAGCGACTGAACTCGACCTAGCTGAAAAGCTAGTGTCAAAAATCCTGCCGCCGCGGCGGCGTGGGGAGTGGGAACCTAGGACCTCCTGGTCAGAGACGCTGCAGTGCCATCAGTTGATGCACTGAGCTGCCGCTACCGGTCAGTGTCACGGCCACACCCTTCCACCGCCATCGCCCCCTACCATCGCCACCCAAATCTCTATCCCCATCCCCACCCATACTCTCCAAGTATATCACTCCAACACCCTCTCCACCACCACCGAAACCACCATTTCCACCTCTACCCACTCCTCATGCCTATCGCCAACACCGCCACTATTGCAATCACTGTCGATACCGCTATCACCACCGCCACCGCTTCGGCTGCTGGCTCCTCCATCGCGTAGGGGAAGTGTCTGGTCTCGCTCGCCTCCGTGTCCTCCGACCTTTCCTCCCCTAAGCTTAAGCTCTCTCTCCTGCCACGCTTCCCCACGACAACGGCTTTCACCCCCGCTCTCGAGCCGCACGTCATCCTTGCACCCTGGCTCTCCCCTCTACCCCCTCCGTGACCTATCTTCCTACTCTTCTCGCCTACCTCAGATCTCTGTTCATCTTCCCAAGCTCATATGCGCGCCCTCGCCTTCGCCCTGGCCCTGGCCCTCGCCGTGGCCCTCGCCCTGGCCGTCACTGTCGCCTTCGCACTTGCCTTCGACATCGCCATCGCCCGTCACCTCGCCTTCGCCCTCGCTCTCGCCCCCGCCCTTACCATCGCCAACGCTCGGAACCTCGCCCCCGCCCTCGCCCTCACCCTCGCCCCCGCCATCGTCCTCGCCCCCGCCCTCGCCCTCGCCATCGCCCTCGCCATCGCCCTCGCCCTCGCCCTCACTATCGCCCTCGCCCTCGCCATCGCCCTCGCCCACGCCCGCGACCTCACTCTTGCCCGCAACCTCGCCCTCGCCCTCGCCCACGGCCACGCCCGCGACCTTGCCTTCGCCCGCGACCTCACCCTCACCCGCGACCTCACTCTCGCTCGCAACCTCGCCTTCGCCCGCGTCGTCGCCCTCGCACACAACCTGTTCCTGCTTTCCAGCCACGCCTTCGCTGGTGCCCTCGATTTCTCACCCCCTCACCTCTCACGCGCCTCACCCTCCGTGAGGACGGCAGCGCAAGTAATATCGCATATCTGTCCTCTCGCATATTGCATTCTGAAAGTAAAAGATGCTGCTTTCAAATTCTGAAGTAAAGTATTTTGGGAATTTCGGTGCAAAATATAAGTTTTCAGAATTTTAAATGAGTGTAGGCACTGCATAAGAAAGTGGCTGAGTCAGAAAAGTCAGTATATACGAGCTTTTGGTGTAGATTTGTGATAAACATTTTCTTACAAAATGTGAATATTTCTTATGTCTAATTTTAATGTTAATGTTAAATTATTGTCGAATTTTTGTTTTTATTTTTTATGTGGTTTCCTTATCACCTAGTGTTGTTCTTTGTTTTTATTGCCAAATTACTTTGCCAAATACTGTGTATAAGTAAATCTTTGTGCTGATGAGCAATACAAGTTAACATCAATTACATGTCATGCCTCACATGTGCTGGTATTTAAATATTCAGTAAGTGGATTTTTGCTGCCAACAAGCATTTTCAATGTTATCAGATCTGAAAGTGTGATTTAAAATATTGATTACCTTCAGGTGATACATATCGTGTAACATCGTCTTTGGTTTGCGTAGGACGTAGCTGAAGAAAGTAATTTAAACTAAAATAATTAATTGATAATTACGAAAATCGATCCTTGTAAACTTCATCATCCCAGAAAATTGGCACAAAGAGTAACAAAATTATGAACTTATATACGTAAACGTGGTATTATTAATATTAATCCATGAATTTGTTTTAAATTAAATAATTTACCTTGACATACCTGAAAATAATTGTTTCTCGTACAATATTTTCACTTCGAGAACTATGGTTAATAGTGACAATCCAAGTTTATTACTGTAAACCCAGAATATCAATGGTAGACTGTACGTACACTTATGTTGTAACTCTGTTTTAATATTATAAATACACAACTAGTCACCTATTTGCAAGAAGGAGCCTCAATAACTTTGATTCGCCTACCCCGAAAATTAATTCATGTATAAATTCACAGAAAACGATACAGTCACGTACAAAACGTGCAAAAGGTGATGGCAGTACAAAACGTACAGCCATCATTTGTTTGAAAGAAGGAGCCTCAATAATTTTGATTTGTCCAACCCGAAAATTAATTCATGTGCAAATCCATAGAAAACGTTACAAGAGGAATCTTTTTTATAATTTCGATCTAAATATCTTTTTAAATTTTTCTTCATATTTGTTTGGAAAAGAGAAGAATATAATAGTTCACGCTTCCGCAAAATGAATCGCTTGAAACGATTGACGTCACGCAACATGACGCACAGTTTGAGGCAACTGCGCGCAGCTGCCAGCAAAATATTCCGCATCGACACCAATAATATTCCGCGTCTGTTTAAGTGTTTAAATATTGCAAAAGGATGTCAATTCATGCCATTTATCTTTTGTAAATGGTGTAGAGGTGTCAAGGAAAGCTATTTTCGTGTAACTAATGACCTTCATTCTGAATTGACACGTAATGGCTAACAATAAAACCGGTCGTGTGTTATCTCGACGAATGGCGTTGCGCAGTACCCAGCCATCGCTCAGCGAATGCTCACCACTGACCTCGTATACTGCTCTTCGTGGTCAATCAAAATCTACCTGCGGCCAAGTATACTTGATATAGTAGCGGAAATTTTCTCTATTTTGATGCCTACGAACATTGGTGGTGAGAAATAAGCCAGCAATATTTATTAGAAGTTAAATCTACTTAATTACAAATGTATATTGAATAACATTTCATATTCTATAAATAATGATTTGTCCTTCATTATAATGCAGAACTGAAAGATTTCTGTCAGTCAATAGAAGCAAAGCATAACTTGCAATGTTGCTACAATATTTTATCGCTACTAAATCGCATTTTTTTTGCTCTAGAAGTTAAAACAATTGCACGTGTAACATCGGGCAGTGATTTATCTGGAACTCTACCTTATGCCATGAGTTTCATTATTATTTCTCACTATCACTAGGCGAGAGGCAGGCTTAAGCTTTTATATAATTTCCTTTCAAGGCTTATGACCAGTTGTGATTTTATTTGTCCTTGCAGTGTGTGAAATATTGTTTACGATTATTAAAGTTGAATGTTGATGAGGTTTTTTCCCACGCAAGTTTTTGTAACCTGGTGGAAGAGCATACTAATTTACGTATTTTACAATTAAAGATATTTATATATTAATACAGTGTAACTTAAAATTATTTTAAAATAATAATAATAATAATAATAATAATAATAATAATAATGAAATACAATATTAATATTAATAATAAAATATAATAATATTAATATTAATAATAATAGTAGTAATAATAATTAATAATAATAATTATTATTCCAATATTTACAATAATATGGTTTCTCTGCCTAGTTATTTTAACATGTTAAACACGTGATTTTCTAACTACTATTCACTACAACAATATCTTAATAATTCGTCGTGTAAGGGCAGTGAATGTTACATTGTGGGAGGTGACGGTCTCCTCCCCTCACTGCACCACGCCATCCGGCGCCGGCCGCCACGACGCCTTACGGGGAAGGGGATTGCCCCTCGGGTATCTCCGTCGGCGAGCACCGCCCCAGTGGGAGCGGGGCGGCGGAGAGGCGCGTGCTGGAGTTTGTCGTATCACGCGCCGCTGTTCCAGTCTTCCAGTCTATCAAATTTTCTCTTCCATAACACTCCGAAATTATTTCTTCCCTTCAATTATGAATACATACTTCTATTATTCTTATGTGATTTAGCTACATCTGGGTACTCATGAATGTCCCGTAATGAAAGTTCTGTGGTAGATGGTTATTTTTATGTAGTTATTTTCATTATAAAAATAATAAAATGTTAACAATTAATTTTGTTACCTGTTGGGACACAACGTTGAAAAATGCATGACTGTTTGTAGCGATTCCGATAGAGTTTTGCTTTAGTTTATTTAGTTTAGTGTTGTCTTTGACAACTTCGTACCTGTTGGTGGAATTCATGTCATAAATCTGTTAAAGTCTGTTGCTTTCGCTAGCTACACTTTACTCAACAAAACCTTCACGCCTTGTGTTAGCTTATTACTATGGAGTCTCATATGCCTCTCTAACGTTACAGAATGCGTCATACAAATGTGCAAATGATCCTAAATGAGCAATTATGTAAATGTGCAAACTCTTTTATTAAAAACTGTTATTTATAAAGCAACATAGTATTGAAACCAAGATAGTATTTTAAACTCTCTGCCCCGTTAAATTGGGCTCGAGGGCGCGTCTACAGAGTCGAGGCCAAGCCCCAGCTGCGCGTGCGGGGAGCAGGGGTAAGGGAGGGGGAAGGGGTGGGGTGGGAGGGGAAGGGGAAAGGGGTGTGGCGTGGGCAGGGCGGGGTGGGGATATGACGGGACGGAAGTATGGATGGGAGTAGCGGCGGTGCGGAGCGGGGCAGAGGGCGGGACAGGGGGCGGGACAGGGGGCAGGGGGCGGGGCTGGGGCGGGGAGGGGCGGGGCAGGGCGGGGCAGGGCAGGGGAGCGGGGAAGGGGGAGGGACAGGGGGAGGTGCGGGGCTGGGGCCGGGACAGGGGGAGGGACAGGGGGCGGGGCGGGGCGGGACAGGGGGCGGGGCGGGGGGCGGGGCAGGGGGCGGGGCTGGGGCCGGGGCTTGCGTCGCACTCCATTAGGCCCGATCGCGCGCCTTGTGCGCCCTCTTAAGCTTATTACCTGTGCTCGCTTCCCCCTCCCCTTGCCTCCCTCCCTCCCCCTCCCCCCTTCCTGTGATGTCACCAGCGCTGCAAGAATTCCGTCTGTCGTAACAAGCAATATCTAACGCACGTAAAAGATTGCAACAACCACGCGGCGGCGATGGTGTAACGGTTAGCGTAACGGGCTGTTATACCCAAGTTCACGGGTTCGAACCCGATCGAAGCCGTGGATTTTTAGAGGCGCAAAAATCCTTTGTACGCCTTCCTTCGGAGGGGAAGTAAAGCCGGCTGTCCCATGTTAGTAGATTTTCTGCATGTAAAAGATCCTCAAGCCTAAATGAAGCCTCTGAGCTAAATTCAAATTGCCTGTTTCTTCGCCCTAGTAATACTTTCTTTCTCCCCTAGTAGGTGAAAGGAGCGTAAAATCTAGAACGGGGAAAAAGCTTCATCCAATTCAAATGCTAAATAGACGGTTCTTAAATACGGAACTAGATGTTAGAAAGGAAAGAAATCTTTACGTCATCCGTTACGTTTATATATTTTTTTACTTATGTGACATCAATATCATTGGCAGCACTTGAAATTGTGCATTATCACATGAATGGTGTGTTTAAAAATTGATTTAAGTTGGTTTAACATCGAAAGTCAGTACTTACTGGCACTACAAGTTAATACAGTTATACTGGGAACATAAATTACTTTATCTTCAATGACATTAGAATAACATTTTTCCTCTAAGTAATGGAATATTTTTTCCTTGTTATTTTATGTCGATTTCTTGTTTTTATGTATAAATACAATGTTCACAAATCTTTCACAGAAATGTGCGTATGGCCGTGTATCTTGAATGAAGAATTTTGAGTAAAAAGCGGAGGACGTTCTTGAGGTACTGGCACCTTTTCTTCGCTGACTTGGTCTCTGGGTTAAGCGACCTCTTGGTTTGGATGTGCTGAGAACTCTTCAACATTCTTTATGCGGGAAAGAAAGCTGCTTACTTCGTGAACAAAGAAATTCCTTTTTATTCATTATCCGATTCAGTGCGGCTGGAAGGAAGAGCAAAATAAAGATGAGGCAGAGGAAAAGACTTGAAAAAGGATGGTTGGAATGAATACTTCGTCTGTGGCTGGAAAATTTAACTGCTGCTGTTTAAACAGATTTAGACATGCATAAACCTTCAAGCTGGCACTATTTATAAATTCTCATTTGCATGTTCTCTAGGAGAAACATTGCATTTTTCCAAGTTACAGAAAAATATAAATTCATCAATAAATATATTTTTGGATAAATACGAATGTTAAATTGAACTTGGTGTTAATGTTGCTATTTTGATGCTTCCAACCAATATCCCAACTGTATACAATACAAAGTCGCATACTGAAAATTATAATTTTTTCTAGCCGAAAAATACGTGCATTTTCATGCTCGTTTTACATGTATGAATATTCTTTGGCAAGTTGTAAAATATTAATAGACAAAAGTATTAGTATTTTTCAGAGATTAATTATTCAGAATTTTTGTCTTACAATTTTTTTTCGTACTTGTTTGCCACTTTCATCAATTCGCATTTATTCTTCTCAGTTGTATATTTGTTGATGGTGAAAGGTAGAAAATTTCTCGTTTTACCAACGTTTCATTATTTACTGTGAGTTTCTTAAACCAAATTATTTTAGCAAAATGCTTCCTCAACGATGCATGTTAAAATATTTTTGAGATAAAAAAAGTCCTGAGCTATTTGCAACCCTTCAGAAGATGTGCTCCATACTTGGATTCCGAACAACGACCAGTCGAACACTTAAACACTTCGAAATAATTCAAACGTTTTAATTCATAATGTTCAAACGCTTTATGCATAACGCAACAAAACCTCAAAAAAGGTAGTTGTGGAACATTGAAGAAATAAAAAGTACCTGAAAATACTAAGAAATAATATATTTCTTTTTGCTTTTCTGTGACGTTAAGACACTAAGCTCATCGCATTGGCAATTTATACAAAGATGGCGCTCAATAGCGTCCTTGTGCAAGTGAATGCATAAAAGAGTACATAAAAGAAGCACTAGGCTGTTTTATGTTTTTATTTCTATTCACTACAAATGAAAACAAATGAGAAATGATTTTTTCCTTGAATGCTACCATGAAGTTAAAAAATACAGACAATTTCTATTTTCCCTCATAATATTTAATAATTTGGGCCATTTTCGCCCAATTTCTTTCATCGTATTTAATACTCAAATCTAAAGAAATTGAAGTTAAGTTGTGAACAACGTCTTTAATATGGGAAATTAGGCACTTATAAAAAACAATCTTAATTTTTTTCACTATCCTTCAGTTTGTTTCCATCCACTTGGAAAATGCGACTTTTGTTTAATGATATTAACCATAAAACAGTGGTACGTGTTACAGAAACATTCCAATAACTGTCAGTGAAATTATGTATTTTCTGCTCTTCTGAAACGTTCAGAATTTCAACAAAATGCTAACCTCCTTTCCAAAGAAACATTCTGCTTTACCCGGTACAGCACTTGAAGTATTACCGATTATTTTACATTTCTGGAATCTCTCGACCACATATTATACTGTAACATAAGCCACATGGAAAATTAGGGTCATATTTATGAAGCTCTGCCAGCAGAGCTCTTAGGGGCCTGCCATCTGGGAGCTTGCTAGGAGCTCAAGGGGCGACTGGAATTGGCTGGGGGCCGTTCATAAATCGCAAAACCGAACACTGGCAGCCTGCTAGTCCTGGTAGACCCCTGGTAGAGGTTTATAAATACGGTCCTTAGTTTCTGAGAAATAATGTTTTTTGGAACTGGAAAACTCCTTCAGAAAGTAAAAACTGTAGGTGTTAAAAATTTGCCCTATTATATCGTGCGACTTCCCAAGGATTCACAGCTTGTACATCGAAAGTAAAAGAAGGACGTTTCGCTGGCCGTGTCCTTCTTGTTTAAAAATATAATTTAGGAAGTTGTTAATTACATACGTCGGTTTAACTTTACTTTTAACTTTACACATGTATGTAATCTTACATTCTTAAATTTAAACTTAAAACTATTACATGCGTTTGAGATTACCTATTGTTTGTCTATTCGAAATAGAGTTCAGATAATTTCTTGATAAATCTATAAAATCGAAATGTATCCTTTTAAGTGATTGTGCGTGAAAGATTTTGGTCGAGTGACGGGATTGCAGCTGATAACTGTGTTTCAGTACATCTTAGTAACTAAACTAATGAATCGGTAATTTGAAAAGGGAAATATATCATTGTTCCATAGTTCATAAAAAATTAATAATATTCACATCTGGCATCTGAGACATTTATGACCTACACAAAATTTCAAGAACAAGACGTTATAGATTGGTTGGGCTACTCTGTAACTTCAAATTTGCATTTATGTGATGTACAGAATCGTTTTTATGCCTTGGATTTATTTCCTTTATAAAATAATTATGAACTATTTTTAAAAAATATTTGTATTTCTTGGTTTTTGGACTTATGAAACAATAGAATAAATATATAATCATAAAATTAACATTTTTTATAAGGGCATGAAAAGTACCATCTCCAGACTCTCTTAGTTAAATTATTTGTGTATATGCTGATTCGAAACATGCCAGGAATTGCTGTTTGCTTTGTTTAATGTTAGTTCTGAATTGTATAGTAAGTGACTGGACATGTGTGTTATAACACCCCCCGTCGTCGGCGGCGGAGAGTGCTCTCAGGGCGACCTCGACCTACCTTCTCCTGGCGCTGTTGAAAGATGAAGCTTGCCCGGTTACACCCGCAGAAGACCCTGAAATGCTGAACGGGACCATGCGTGGCGTGGGAATTGGCATGCGTCTTGTATAATGAAAAGATAGCTCTTTTCTGAACTTACGTTTAATATTAGTGAGCTTACTCTGGTGAGGCCAGATACAAATGACAAGGAAAAACAAAACAAAAAGAAACTTAACCTAACTTACAGCTATGGTACATCAGGCGGTCATTCGCCCCTCTCTCGTCTCGCTTACAGTCCAGTACGGCGCGGGAAGTCGAGGTCGAAGCCGGTCGATCAGGCGGCGCCTCGGGCCATCCTCCCGATGCGGCGGCGCAGGGTGGCGCTGGAGCTAGCGGCGGCTCGGCCCGGTCACCGACCGGCGCGGGGTTTCCGGGCGCCTGAATGAACGCCGAGCAACCTGGGGCGGCGGCGGCGGTGCGAGCGGAGGCACAGGGTGGCGGCGCCTGGATGAACGCCGGGCTACCCGGAGCGGTGGCGGCGGCGGTGGAGCGAGCGGCGGCCGGCACTGGTCAAGGCCGTTGCCCGTTTTTCGTTTGTCGCCCGTCCGTGACTGAGCGGCGAACCAGCAGGATGCTCGCGGTATGCGACGCGTGGCCCGTAAACTTGGCCTGAGGCAATCCTCACGGCGTGCTTGCCTACGCGTTGTTTGAACCAGAACAACTCTGCCCACTACCTCTGTTCAACCAAAAGAGCGTCCACTCGCTATCGCTGCTGGAACCAGAAGACCTCTAGCTACCTCGCTCCGGAGCTCTCTGGCTCCGCGGGATCACGTGACCGCGCCCACGCGACGTTGCGCTTATTGGTCAGTCGCGTCACGCGATACGAAGCGACCAATCGTGGTGGCACCGACGTTGCAGGGTGCAGTTTGGAATTCGCGTTGTCACCGGAATTTTCCCCACGTCACAAATTCGCGGAACTCGCCAACGCTCGGCGCGGAGGGTGGAAATCCCACTGACGTCACTGGCGCGCCCCTTCACCAGGCTCCGACACAAAGGAGAACTTCGGGTGCCTGCTCCGGCGACGCCAAGTAACGGTACATTGTACCAATTCCTGCCGCTTTCGCGGCAAGCCTCCGCTACGCGTTTCCACAGGCGTTTTAATACATGATTTTATATTATTTTTATTTCGTCGCTACCATGCGCGGGCGACTGTCCTATTACAGTGTTAAGGTTTTAATTTTGATTCTGTCTTGAGTAATTTTGGCATCTGTATGTTCCTTCCAGTAGATTCTTGTATTAATCTTTGGTCAAAAGTATTTTATCAATTTATTGAGGTGGAACCAGTTGTCCGCCGCGTTGTTTGGCTGCGGGAGCGAAGGTATTTGTGTATATGCTTTTTAGAAACATGCCAGGAATTGCTGTTTGCTTTGTTTAATGTTAGTTCTGAATTGTATAGTAAGTGACTGGACATGTGTTTTAAGGTTTTAATTTTGATTCTGTCTTGAGTAATTTTGGCATCTGTATGTTCCTTCCAGTAGATTCTTCTATTAATCTTTGGTCAAAAGTATTTTATCTATTTATTGAGGTGGAACCAGTTGACCGCCGCGTTGTTTGGCTGCGGGAGCGAAGGTATTTGTATATATGCTTATTAGAAACATGCCAGGAATTGCTCTGTTTGCTTTGTTTAATGTTAGTGCCGAATTGTATAGTATGTGACTGGACATGTGTGTTCAGGTTTTAATTTTGAGTCTGTCTTGAGTAATTTTGGCATCTGTATGTTCCTTCCAGTAGATTCTTGTATTAATCTTTGGTCAAAAGTATTTTATCTATTTATTGAGGTGGAACCAGTTGTCTGCCGCGTTGTTTGGCTGCGGGAGCGAAGGCACTGCGTCCGTTGCGCGCCTCGCCTTGAGCGCGGCCTCGCGGAGCGTGAGGATGAGGGGTGGGAGGGGAGGGGAGGGGAGGGGCTGCCATTAAGTAGTTGGCCGCGCGAGGGCCACTAATGGCAGCCCGGCTAATAAAGTCGTTATCAGGCCATCAGCGTAAGGCGCAGGCCACCGCAAGGGAGGGGGAAAGTTGCCAAGGGAAGGGCGGGGCTGTCATCAGGACGTCTGCCGTTGCACTCTCAATAATAATAATAATAATAATAATAATAATAATAATAATAATAATAATAATAATAATAATAATGTATATAATTTAATTATATTATTATATATTTAATAATATATAATAAATTATAAATAATTTAAAGATACAGATCATGGAAATAAAGGATGAAGATACAGATCAAAGAAAATGTCCACCAGAAAATAGGAAAATATCGGAAACTACTCTTATAGAGAAAATACTTTGCTTATTCCTATTTGATGCATGACAGAATTGTGGCACACTTCAAATACCTAAGGGAGAAAAACTCATCATGTTCGTGGTTAAAAGAAATTTCAAAGAATGATATTTGAAAGGAAGGAGAAGTTAAAAAAAGTTGAATTTATAAATGTGTTAAAATGGAAGGGTTCTAAGACAGAAGAGAGAGAAATACTTGTACAAAGTGACTAAAAATAAATCTATAAATGAGCAAAGAGTAGGGAATGGAGAGTAGGGGGAAAAAGAAATCATCCAGAGAAGAGTTATTCAAATGGGCATGTGATCTTCATCTAGCTTTCACCGGAAAATGAAATTTTCATTCTTCAGTTTTTCATTTCCATGTGTTTTATTTTACTCCCGAAATAATTAAATTAAGGTACGAAGTAAATATTTAAAATTTGACCATGAAGGCTCCCATAGACGACGCGGAAGATCCGCAGCCGACGAGGAATGGTCGCAGCGGAAGTTTCGCGTCACGTGTTGCCTTATGAGCACGTTCAGACCTGCACGGCACGCGGGCGTCCCGGCAGCGTTTAATCCGCGGCGAATTTTGTAACGCAGTCGGACGCGATTTTTTCCACTGCCGGTAGAGTTTCGTGGAAGTCTGCCTACCTTAGGAAATCTTCATTTCCCTCTGGGTCGAGCTCCCTAGGCTTCGCGCAAATCCCTGCCGCTCGAGTTTTGCTGAGGACACCAAAGCAATGACTCGTCAGATGTCAAATATTTTCAGCTCGCCAGTAAATCAGACACGACTGAACGGTAAAAAAAACTTAAAAAATCGTGTTCAGCAATTTAATTAAGTTTAAATAACATTAAACTTCGATTTTAAAAAAGTTTTGTTCTTAATATTTTGTACATTTTACTCATCAACAGCGTCAATGAGTGAATGCAATAAGTTGTTCTTCGAGCTAGATACCTTCATGAATGTCAAGTGTCAGATTTTCATGTGTCTTCTGCGATCAGATTCAAAATTTCATCAAAACAGTCACTGGTCATTCTAGGAAATTAAATGCGTTTCTCGATATGGCATCAAGGAAATTCCCCGTACTTTTTCCTTTCTAGGTCAAAATAATGGGCCTCTTTTCTACGTTTTCTAAAGAGATATTAACAATTTGAGGAAAAATCGGAAATAAGGAAAAAATCCTTTAACGCATGTGCTCAGAAAACGTACTACGAGTAAACCGCGGCATTTCTATACCCTGCATGCCACCAAACTGCCACCAAACGCTGACTCATAATTGACGCTCCAGTGTGAACGGTCCCGCGATTTCCTGCGATTTCCGCCGCCGCGTCCAGTGCCAAACTTTCCGCGCCGCATCCGCTGCGAATGTTCCGCGCCTTAATATTGTAGGAACAAATGTCAATATTATCTTCGTGTATTAATGATTTTTTAAATGCGAACCTCTTTCTCGCGCGGGGGTTCTAATACTGTCGCGGCGTCCGACATGTTTTCGGCCGAAAGCATCGATTCTTCCATTCTTCCTTCCTTTCCATTTCTCTAGCGCGTAGGCTTCTCGCGCTGTAATAGAGCCATCAAACCGATGAATATTGCCTTTTCCTTGTCTTCAAATTTTACATTCCTTCAAATATTTTCGCGGTTCTTGGGCGCAGTGGAATTTTCTTTCTTCAAAAATTTTCTTTTCTGTGTTGTTAATCTCTGAGCGGATTGTTATCGTCCTCGACAATGGCTTTCGCTGTGATTACTGCGCAGATGCCAGATGTTGGGAACCATTTTGAGAGATTTTCCGCAATGTTGAACCATTCATTCCCTCTATTTGTCCAGATGCGCTTCCGTTGGCATTACCGGAAATTGCAGTGGCATAGAAGTCGCAATGAGGTACTTGAAAACGACATCTAAGACGCTCTTTCGGCGGAGTGAGCGGAATTGGTAGTTTTGTCTTTGGCTGTACGTGCCCCTGCAAAGAAGTGAGCTGCAATCCGCTTGACAGCCGAGCGTTCCGGGTGGCTGCTGCCAGGCTGCGAGGGTGGGAGCGCAAAATGTCAGCGCTCCGCGTGCGACGACCTGCGACGTCGCCTTCGCTCACGATCCGCCCTTTCCCGCCCCCGCCCCCAGCTCCATCCCCGCGGCCACGCCCACGCTCACTGGCCAGTAATCTTTGAGAAACAGCTCAAGCAACTAAAAGCAACATGTGTGGAATGTGTTCTGAGGTGGATGATGATTCAAAAAATGTGTATGTTGAAGTTGAATGAAGTCATCTTAGCAATAGCGTTACCTACTTGATACATCGAATGGTACCACTGTGGCTTCCAAATTGACGGCGAGGTACCGGTCTCCGAAATTAACATAAAATATTATTGAATGAAGCTAACGAAATATTTCCTAAATATTTCACAAAAACTACAGACGTACGACGTACAGATATGGATTATCTTGACTCACTTCTCTACCAAGGAATGTTATTGTGTATTGCTAATTACAATGCGCACAGAAATTCAGAGGATACTGCAACCTCCGGCCATGTGCGAAGTGCATATGGTTTCGTTAAATACCAAGTAACTCTTAATTGATAAATAAGTTAAATACCGATTAAAAATTACATTACCAGTATTCATACAGAAGAGCACAAGCTTTTCGTTTTAGTAAATTTCCTAATCTCTTTAGTGAGGGCTAGGTTTCGGGCTTGCCTCACCCTTTTTCCAGATGCTACCTGTCGATGTCGCAATTTTTCGGTCCCCAAAGAGTAGATTTCCTTTATAGCTTGACGAATATTATAGAGTAACCAAACTTGGTCCTAATTGCAAATTTTACATAAAATATTTGTAGTCATTTTTGAAAAAACATGTTTTGAGCGTTTCTGAAGATTAGTTATTTTGAGCTAATATTCAAAGAAAACGTTTTGTTGAGTTTTAAATAATTTTTTTGAGTTTTCGATAAATTTCTTAAAATCATTTGAATTACGAGTGCTCAGCAATTCAATAATAAGCTATAATGACCAGCAATTATATATTAACGCCGCGAGATAAATGCAAAATACATTTTGAGTAATTTTTGAAAAATCAAAAGAAAGAAAAATAGAGACTTATTTGAAAAAATCTTAATTTGTTTTAAATGTTGCCTAAATTGCACACAACATCTAAAATTGCAAAAACAATGTTCATGGGATTAATTAAAGAATTATGCGTAAAGAACCAGTTCATTTATAGAAAAGATGTCTATCTTCAGTATTATAGTTGTAGGAAATCGCCGAAAATTTTCAAACTTTAAAACTTTGAAAATTCAGATTTAACAGTGAAATTCGGATCTATGCCATGTTTCTAAGTGGATAACTTGTTTGGTGTGAAAAATAAAGAGAAAGCACTCGGAAAATACTCTCGCTAACTACAAAAGTTATTAGCAATATTAAGTATTTGAAGTTGACTTTTTGCGTTTTTGCAATATTTTTTATATTCTTGGCATGTGAAGAACTGTTGTTCTGTATATGTATGCTATAACATGTTACGGCAGTATTTCTGACGACTGTTTTTGTTAAAATATTTAATTTACTACTGTTTTACGACAGGTTTTTATTGATTTTTTAGCGGTGTGCGTGCTCCTTTTTGGAAAATACTTTTGTGTAGTTTTGTTTTGCAACATTTTTGCTGGTTAAGGCCACGAGTTTCTTAATAATTAAATAGTCACATCAGTTTCTTCCCGTGTTCCGTTTATCCGTATTCTTTGGCTGCTTGTCCAAAAAAATCTGGACTCCAGTCATTGGCCTCTCCTCTAACTAGCTGAGCTTTGCTACACACCCCCGTGTCTCAGGAAAAGCTCAGGATGTTCCTCAAGTTTGCTGCCGCTACACTCCCGTGTGATACTTTAACGTGTCTGATCAAGCAAATTTTTGTGAATACCTTTCAGCAATGTCGTTTTGATAATTGCTGAAATCGCGTATTTTGTGTTTGTCATTCTGATTTTTAAACGACTATTTTCGTAGTATTTAGAAGTTAAATCTAGAAACGTATGGCTTATACTGACAAAAAACAATCAATTACAGTTTTGTGAAGATAAAGAAAATGAGACCACGTCTCTCAGATGAACGCATAAGAATAGAAATTTGTCTGAACCTGCTTCTGTACGGTTAATGCATTTAATTTATATCAAGAGTAGATTCCCCTTGTCAGGCTAGGCAGTATTGTGTTCCGTAGGGCGTCTTGCAGTAGCACAGTGCCGCTCAGAATTATTAATCTCGCCCTTCGCAAGTCGGCGATATCTATTGTGTCGTGCGGCTTCAATCTCAATAGTCGGCGGATGCTGCTCCTCCTCAACTACGCGTAAAGAAGCCGGCGCTTTGTTCGCGTGAGCGTTCACGGTGCAGCGTTCGATCTTCGTTTCCAGCGCCTGAGGCTCCGCCGCGCCTCCCCCACCCCACCCCCACTCCCACAAAGCGACTGGGATTCCCCTCCGGCGAAAAGAAGTGAAGATCGCTGTTGTAATAAGCTTACGAGATCTGAGAGTACGAATGGAAGAATCGAACTCTTTGAAGGAAGTTTCCTTGTAACTGAAACATGAAGGGGGAATGGAAGCTTTGTGAAAAGAATTGTGACTACTTTCAGTTTAGTTTGTGTTCATTTTACACTTTGAAAGATACCATACGAGTCACTGAAACATTTGATCCTCCCTTTTATTTTTTCAGAATGAAATGATAGGTTTTTAAATGCCTTTTAATTCTCCAATTATCTTTGCAATCACGTTACTTTTGAAAATGGTAACAATTTTAAGGTTTTAACATTTTTATTTAGAAATAAAATGCACATTATTCAGGTAATTAATCATTATATTGTTTGTTTATCTTCGTTGAAGATATTTCCACGCGACAAAAATACATTGGCTGCTAGGAAATCGTCTTAAATGAATCATTAATTGGGATTAAACACAGTTCTTTTCTCTCTAATTTTCATCACTATTTTTTTCTTTTTTTCAGAGAGGTTCGCTTTCTGTTACAAATAATTGCCGTCATTATGAGAATGCCGTCATAATAGTCGTGAGCGAAACGTTTTTTAAACGACTCATCTGCTTTCGAAGAGCTCAAGATAACAGCATAGCCGTCAAAAGTTAGCTCTCGTTTTAATAGAAACATTATGCTGACTACGCCCACGTTTATATCCTCTTCTCCCGATAAGGAAGGCTACCTTACCTGACTGAAATCGCCGCAGTAATAGCTGATAGTAACCGGCGACACGTAAAGACGTCTTTAAGTGTTTGATCGTCGGCTTTGTGCTCCACGCCCGTGCCGCTCGTAGGTCGCGCTACGGCTCGTTTTGCATTCCGCGTGACGCCGTTGTTAACCTCCCCCCCCCTGCCCCACCTCAACTAGGGCGCTTCTCGGTGAACCCTAAAACCCTGTCACGGCGCGTGCTATGCGGCAAGTGGCGGTTAAGCGAACTCACTTAAACTAAGCGGGACGCGCCATCTAGCAACATACATCAGCCTCATACTTGCTTAGAGATTTCGTTTAAACAAACTCGTTTGCTGGCGATATTATCGGCAGTTCTCTTCCAGCCTGAGAAAAGGTTCATTTGTCAACACAATTACTGCGTTACGATTTTCGTTCATAATTAGCTTGTAATAATTTAATTTTTGTGTTCCATATTCCTGAGTTAATGTCTGACATAGTATTTAATACTTATACAACTGCTTCTCTGGACTAACAAAATGAATGAATAGTGATTTTGTTGAGTTGATGCATTAAATAAAGGTTTTATCAAGGTGTTTCATACTACCAAAACATGATGAAAAGCTTCTCCATTTCTCAAATTAGAACCTGCAATCCTTCATTGCATTGTTGAGTAGCATTATCGCAGATGGCTATTCTCAGCTTGGCAATCTCATAATTTTAGAAATTAATTGCAAATAGTAGTACTATACAAGCAATTGGCTATTGATTCGTTTGAACTCATTTAATTTAAAATATGTCGAATTTAATATATTTCTTATGCATTGTGTTCCACCATGACAATTATTTTATTTTTCTAATTTTTTCTTAATCGCCTGTATATTGAGATAGTTTTTCCTCTTTATTCCCTGAAGTATAGTAACAGTAAAGATTCACCTGGCTATTATCAGTCAGTCATATCAGTTAAAATACATGCTTTTTATTCAACAAGAATCGAAAAGAATTTTATTATTAAAACGATTATTATTATTATTATTATTATTATTATTATTATTATTATTATTATTATTATTATTATTATTATTATTATTATTATTATTATTATTATTTAAAACGTTTCATGGTTAAACACCGAATACCTTAATAAAAAACGCTGATACTGAAATCTCTCGTTTCAGCGAGGCTTGAAGTATCGTGTTAGTTTCAATCTCATTCACTTATTAAGCCTCTCAGCGCCATATATCCTTGGGGTATTTTCCTGGCGCTCTCTGCCAATTGGGCCCCGCGCTAATGGCGCTCTCCGGCGGCGGCCGCGCAATTTATTCAAGCGGCGCGCCTTCCTCGGAGCCGGCAGGCGCTGCATTATGCAAGTCTCTCCCCCCCCCTGCCACTGGCAAGCGCTCGACGGTTGCGGCAATCGGAGCCTGTGCCCTCGTCCTTCGCCTTGACCTCGCCCTCGCCCTTGCCCTCGCTCTTGCCCTTGCCCTTGCCCTCGCCGTCGCCTTCGCCCTCGCCCTCGCCCTCGGCCTTGTCCTCGCCCACGCCCTCGCCCGCGCCCTCGTCCCCGCCCTCGCCCCTTCCCTCGCCCTCGCCCCCGCCCCCGCCCTCGCCCTCGTCCTCGTCCTCGTCCTCGTCCTCGTCCTCGTCCTCGTCCTCGC
Organism: Teleogryllus occipitalis; assembly: GCA_011170035.1. Taxonomy (NCBI): domain Eukaryota; kingdom Metazoa; phylum Arthropoda; class Insecta; order Orthoptera; family Gryllidae; genus Teleogryllus; species Teleogryllus occipitalis. The sequence continues at coordinate 107,249 of BLKR01009246.1, forward strand.
CCTCGCCCTCGTCCTCGTCCTTCGCCTTGACCTCGCCCTCGCCCTCGCTCTCGCTCTCGCTCTCGCCCTTGCCCTTGCCCTTGACTCGCGCTCCGTAAGATGGCATTGACCGAACTGATCGATCGGAGATAGTCTTCTCACGTAAAACGTTGAATGACGTGTGAAAGGTTCAAAATCCGTTCCTCATAGTACTGCCTCCAACCGCAGTATAAACGTTCAAGTGTTCATGCAGCGCCTCTGACCGGGAGGTCCTAGGTTCGAGTAGGCGGTAGGATTTTCGACACTAGCTTTTCAGCTAGGTCGAATTCACTCGCTGTCTGGAGGAGATTTCTAGCGGCCGGCTGCTCTAATCGTTAGTTTTCCGTGGTTTCTACGATTCACACCAGGCAAATACCGGAGCAGTACCCTACCACACGAGCCACGGACCGCGCGCGATCTGTCCTTCCTCTTCCTTGTCCTATCCTCTCCCCTTAGTCACTTACACTAACATGCACTACACTACCACATATTCCGGGAGACCGGTCGGGAGCTTACAGCTTGTCCTGGCTGGGGCGGTGTCCCGCTGGTGGGAGAGTCCTGGTTAGGGGGAAACCCCACTAGCCGACGGTAGGTCGGCGCCGGATCTCGCCATCCGGCGGGGGATGATCACCGCCATCTCCGGATAGAGAAAACATGCACTACACTAACGGGACTAATGACCGAAGCAGTTGACGCGCCCGCAAACACGAAAAAATCAATAAATCAATCAATTCAAGTGTTCATATTATTGATGAAATTTGTTGGAGAAAAATTCAATTCTTCTTTTGTAGTGAAATAAACTGGTAGAATTTTTCTACTGGTAGAAACTGGTAGAATTTACCCGGAAAGAATTTCCTGACAAATAGTTGGGGAGCTTATGTTGTAATATATGCATAAGGAGAAGTAAGTTTTCGTGAGTTAATTTGTTACTGATAACGTCTTTCAACAAACGACTGGAATATTCATCAATCTACGAAAACAACGTAGGATTAAACTCAACTGAAACGTAGAATAACCTCAAATTAAAGAAAATATTAGATGGCACGATAAAAATGGGTCCCCTAATAATACTGAACATTTGTAATCAATAAACTGAAACCTTTGCAATATGTTAATTTACTATCAAAATAATTTTTATATTGGCTTTTACACATGAATTAAAACAAACTTGATGGTTTCTATCTAGTGCAGCCGTAGGCAAGCGCCGATACCAATGCATTAATCCAACTGTTATTCGAAATTGTTCTTTTGCCTATTCACTTCTCCTAAATATTTTTTTTAGCGTTATGTGCTCAAAGTCGTAACCACTCCTCAACAGAATCGGGCCTCTTTTAGTCGGAGTAACCTTGAGGTGGTCCGTAGGTTGTAAAGCTTACGAAACGTCAATTTTATTCGCCTTATCCTGCGATTATTCCTGGATCTTCTGGCTCCCAGCCTACCCAGCCTTACAACTCTCTTCTACACCTCACCTGCCGTCGTTTCTTCCTATTCCTTTACCACTCAAACATCCCTCTCACGCCTGTTTGCCGGTCCTCCCGTCACATCACATACATCGCTTTCCCCTGACTTCAGATTCCTGCCATTTCGCATTCATCTATATTGCATCCTTATCGTATATATTCCCGCCACATTTCCGCCATGTATACCCGCGCCACATCGTACCATCTGAGTCACGTTACATTTCGTAAATACACCGTCCTAGCGGTTACCAGAGATCCAGGATTACCGCCGTCTCTGGAGCGTGCCTGGAGGTTACTGGATTCGAGCCCCGACGAATGCGGATTCACGAAACAAACATACATAGGACGACTTCAGTCACTCTCTAGAAGAAAATTCTAGTGGGTGGCAGCTTTAATTGCTAGTTTTCCGTGTATTTTATTCGATAAGTACCAAACGATTGCCTGAGCAATACCCTAACAAACGGACTACGCGCGATATTTCCTTCTTTTCCCTTGTATTATCCTCTTCCCTTACACACATGTACATTTGCATACACTGCATTACGACGAATATCGAGAGACCAGTCGGGATCTTAGAGATTGTCCCAGGAGGCGCGTTGTCCATCTCACGGAAGATACCTGGAAGGGAAACCCTCCTAGCATATTGACGTGTAGGTCGTTGCCGGATCTCACCATCCAGTGGGGGGGAGGAACATCGCCGCATCCTCACATAAAACGTATGCTAGGTATACGGGACTAATGACGGGACGTACATGGGAATACGGGACGTATATGGGTAATAAACGTATTTGGGACTAATTGTTATATTTGGAAGGTGGCGAAATACGTGAATAGGCAAAAAGTAAAAATACTAATACGGTCGCCAACTGCTGAGGGCAGCACAAATTTAAGTTTCAACTAGATTCTCGCCAATAAGCGAGGTGACCATGCATTTGCCTAATGAAAAATTGTTCGGAGCTAACACAGAGAACTCCTAGCCGTCGGATTCGAGAAGATTGTCGTCATATTCAAATTTATTCGAATGGACGCACCAGGCTTTTAAATAAAACAGGATCTATGACTTTACAGGATCTCAGAAATGGAGATATGACAATCCAAATAACCAAAAACACAATTTATTACAAATAAAGGCTTTACAAACAATAGTCCTTCTAGCAGGAAAATTTAACAATGTTGCAAAAGGACAATGCAGAACTACAAATATTCACAAAATTGACAGGCGCCAAGTCGCCTCTATACAAAAACTATAAAAAAAGAACACAAGGAAAAGACGCTTCAATCCATGCGTCTGAACCAATACAGAATTACCGTAGTTCGGATTTTCCTCGACAATGCCCACTTTAGGGCGAGGAAACTGAATACACAACAAACAAATTTGAAAAGGATGGCTGCCTAGTCATCCTTCAATACAAAAAACACGATGATATGCAGAATTACCAATAGAAACCGTACCCTTCAATAACAAAGTTGTATGAGTGCGTAGCTACTAGATACATGAAATTGGATCTTTGAACATTACCAACTTTCAACAATTTCGAACATGAAGCATGAGTATTCCTGAAAAAGGCCAGGCGGTCGTGGCCCAGGTGAACGCCGGTGGCCTTTCCACGTCGACGCCCTGGTGCCAGACTCCAATCTGCCTCTTGCCCAAGCGACTAGGAAATCGCTCACGGGGCGAAAAAACGAACGCAGCAATAATGGGCCACAGCCTTGTGCTGTACGGGCCCAGCTGTCATCTTGAACGAGGCTCCCAAACGATGAAAACGGCCGAACGCCGAATTATTTACAAGTGGAGCACGTTAACTGCAACATTAATAACAATATAATGAACAGTTATGAAACGACCTCCTCAACAATCGGAGACCAGCAAAGATCCCAGCTGCAAATGCGAAACAACAAAAACAAACAATACACTTGCTTCATAACATTACTATCATATCATAAGTTACAATATTAAATATACAAGATCCAATTTCATGTCAAAAATAGCATTCACACCTAAAATACTACGCTAGCACTCATACATATTTACAGTAAAATTGATAACGACTCAACCAGAGCCGGGCCTTTCGCTAAAAGACAAGTCATCAGAATTTGGCGATGGCAAAAAACCTGTGCGCTGGGAGTTAGTTTGCCATAGACTTATGTCTGCAACAGAAACCTTATATGATAAAATATCAAGCACGTATGCGGCAGCTCTAACACAACCAATACAATTAAAAATTCAAGGCGAAAAGGCATTGTGCGAGCGAGGCGCACGTCTTTTATACTGTCTCGTGAAGGGGTATAGACTCGGTAGTATAGGGGGGGTAGCGGGAAAATATCGATATACTCGATAGTACTCGGTGCAAAGATCTTTGACCAAGGCGTTTACATCTTTGCGCCTGCAAGGTTAGGCAACCTGCGAGGCACCAATACACAGGTGGCGGCATCTACCAGTGAGGCAGGGATTCACACCAATAATATTTTGTTTTGCCATAAAAACTCTAATTTTAGAGCTAGAAAGGCAAACAAGGTGTCCATTCAACCCTAAATTTACCCTAAATTTCAGATTTTGTTAGTAGAGCCCGCCAAAATCAATAGTTTCCTTATAATTAATAAATACCTGTTTTGAAAACAATAAAATGTTTTGCTAGATTTTAATTTTGATGCAAGATGCTAATTTTTTCTCAGAGGCTATTGACCCAAAAAATTAGCTCTTATTAACAAATTCTCAGGTTTTTAGAACCTTCTCTTGGCCATGAGATCACACACTGATTTTTAGAAATTACCAATTTTGAGACAATTGATGTCAAAAAATTACCCTTGTGTAAGCATACTTAATATAATTACATAGAAACAGCTTATAACCTAGGAATGTGAAATCTTCTCAGTTGGCTTCTCGGGTGACTCTTGGCTTCTTGAATACACAAAAACACAAAGTTGGTGGTTCCTTAAATTTCAAATTTAACACTAATGACCATAGAAGTTGACGTACCTAGAATCGTCAGTCCATCGGACCCCGTAGGAGACCTCTGCTTTACAGCGCGCCAGCGCACTCGATTCCCCCCCGCCCCATTGCTCAACGTCGCGCCGCGGCGTCGTGTTTCATTGGCGGTGCGGAGTGGCGCCACGGGTCTTTTTCCGCTCTGAGAAATGCGAGAGCCCGCACGCTCTCGTTGCCCTCTTTCGGCGCTCTCGCTCTCTAAGCGCTCAAAGCTTTTAATTCGCCGCCGTAATTCTTCATTGGCTGAGAGCTCAGGCGCCGAAAGCGGCGGTAAGCGCGGCTTTGCGGAGGAGCTGGAAAAACAGGCGCCCGCGCCCAGACGAGGTCTCGCGGCAGGGAAGGGCGGACGCCAATTAGGCTGAAATATCGCGTTGCAGTGGTGAGGAGAAAGTCATCGGGCATCACCTTTTTCACCCCTATTACCCTCGGATTTTTGTCTTGATTTAAACGTTGCAACAGGGAGCGGTAGCTCAGTGCATCAACTGATGTCACTGCAGCGCCTCTGACAGGGCGGTCCTAGGTTCGAGTCCTGACGGCGGCAGGATTCTCGACACTAGCTTTTCAGCTAGGTCGAATTTAGTCGCTGTCTGGAGGAGAATTTTAGCGGCCGGCTGCTCTGATCGGTAGTTTTCCGTGGTTTCTCCGATCAACACCAGGCGAATGCCGGAGCAGTACCCTAACAAACGGGCCACGGACCGCGCCCGAACTGTCCTTCCTCTTCGTTGTCCTATCCTCTCCCTTAGACACACACTTACACTAACATGTACTACACTACCACATACTCCGGGAGACCGGTCGGGAGCTTAGAGCTTGTCCCGGCTGGGGTGCCCCGCTGGTGAGAGAGTCCTGGTTAGGGGGAAACCCTACTAGCCGATGGTAGGTCGGCGGCGGATCTCGCTCTCGAGCGGGGGAAGATCACCGCCTTCCCCCGAGAAAAACATGCACTATACTAACGGGACTAATAACCAAAGCAGATGCCGCGCCCGGAAACACGAAAAAATCCATCAATAAACGTTGCACACTGTATGACCCGTGGCCAGGGTATTTACGTACAGTTTTCTGGATGTCGTCTATCTGAATGGTTGACTAGCTGCTTTGCACGCTCTTACTAGTAATTTCGCTGGCAGCCAAAGCAAGATGCCGACAATGACAGATGTTTTTCAGAGCAAAGATGTCTGATGTGCTTCCTTCAGCATCTCAAAGAAATCTTTTACTGCGTACTAATATTGAGTATTTGCAGTCTTTGGAGAGTTTGTGAGTGTCGAGAAAAAGCCATTAAATTAACTGAGCTAGAAAGCAATATGTATGCAAATGTAATTGCAGTTATAGTTGTATCCGCGTAAATTTTACGTTTATTGCAAACGGAATTATTGCGGAAACGCAATTATTACGAAAACGAAATATTTACGTTATTAAATTTAGGACTTGCATAATCATTAATTTCCTTACTTTAATGATTATTTCTTAAATTTAATACAAGGAAATGTTTACTTTTCAAGATAAAGTTAAAAGAGCGATCTTTCAACTTAGGAATATTACTACCAGAAGAATCGCACGCACACGTAAAGTCGAACTCGTGTTCTAATGTTTTCTAATTGTGTACATTTTTTGTTTAATTTACTTACGTATTTTGCCTTGGTAATTGTTCTTTACGAAATATTCAAGAAGTATCCCTTGTGGGATCATTTAAAATATTATTCCAATATCGAACATAAAATCATGTGTCAAACATGCACATTTTGTTCAATTCTCCTTGATATTGTGGGTTTCTATTTTGTCATAAAACTGTTTTACTAACCGTAATTATACTTAACAAACTGTTTTTTTATATTTATCCTACAGAGTACAGAAAAATCGAAGAATTATCGATAAATTTATATTCCGTTTTACTGCCACCACAGAGCGGATATTACGTATTACGAAACACGTGGAAATCGTTGGTGGTAGTCAAGTTATTTTTTACTTCGAATTTTTAAACAATTTTTTACTAAAAAACAATTCCACTTTTTTTCTTAATATTTTTTTCTCGTATGTATCAAAATACGGTACAAAAATTGGTGTCGGTTCCATTTTCTGGGAGCACTCTGTATTTTCAAAAATTACAAAAAGCGAACATTCCAAAAGTACAATATTGAATTGAGAGGTTTTTGTATTAAATGAAATCTATTCTAAAATATCAGTTCTTTAAAAAAATCACGTATAATTTAAAAAAATATAATTTTTGAAGAAACTATTGTTTTTTACGGAATTCCGCTTGAAAATAACGTAAATTATTAAAACCATCTCAAAAAACATTACAGATTTTTGCTTCAATTTTACCCCACAAACAGTGCAAGGGACGTTTAAAAGAATGGCGCAGGTCTCGTTTTCGTTGATTTCTCTGAATTTTTGCGAATTCTAAATTATTGTATCATTTTGTCTTTAATGAAAAACAAAAAGGTAGCTACTGCGATTCAGCCTTTTTTGTCCGAATTGCCCAACAATGAAAGAAAGAATTTCTACGAAGATTTGTCGGAACAATGATGAAAGAAATATTCCATGAAGGCAACCACGTAATGTGTACTTCAGAAAATTTCTACACAAGTACAAGTCTTTTTAAATGCCTTATTTGCCTGCCTATTTGTACAGTTTTTCGTAACTTTAAGTCGGAAGCTTACTAGTATCAAAAATCCACCAACGTCGGTACTCGAAAAATAGAGGACCTCCCGACCAGAATCGCTGTAGTTAATCGCAAGGAGTCAACGTCAGAAACAAATAGACATCCAGCGAACCGTTACGAAAATGGCAAGAGGGTTTGTCAATTGCGTGATGAAGAGATCGGATTAGGACGATTTGCGACTGCTCAAGGAAGGGATGCAGCGAGACGTCTGCAGCTCATTTAAGAAGTGCGAATATTTCGAACTCTAAGAGAGCTGTAAATTTGGTTACCAACATTGGAAATTTATATTACTAACTTCCAATGCGCGTAGGAATTGTAAGAAAAATTTTCAAACTCCGGTCATGTGAGAAATGTCCACAGTATCTTTATAAAACCAGTAACTTAATAAAAATCTAAAAGTAATGAAATAGTTTCAATTTTGACTGAAAAATGCCACTATTTATTTTTGTTATTCCGCCTACTCTCATTTGACGCGTACGGTCCAGATACTCATACTGAGTGTATCATTTCTTACGGCACAGATGGCATCATGCGACTGCAAGGCTACAAGCAAGAGACCGTTTTCTATTCAATATTTGTTATTTAAGTTGTGTTGCGGAACAGCAACTATTTTTATATTCTTTATATGGGAATAAGTGGTGAACTGTGTGTCCATTCACAAAATACTGTTATTTCAGTATTTGTGAAGACGGATTATTAATATTTCATTTACAGCAGTGTTACGACAGAGTATTCTTTTACTATTCTGTGAGTGTGTGTGTGTGTGTGTGTGTACATCTTTTTTGGAATATTATGTTGTGGTGATCAAGCCGCACTTAAAAACTACTTCCTAAATCTGTATACACTACTATCGCTAATTTCTTACACGTTACAATTCACGGGTTTCGGCCCACTGTCCGAATATCAGAAAAGAGTGAAATAAACAGTGTGCTTTTTATTTACTAATAATGACCATTATTATACACTATTATGGGCAGTGCGTCAAAATGATGACATTAAACTTTTGCATTAGCAATAAATAAAAAAAGAAACATTTATATTACTTAAAAACAGAACGTAGTGAGAGTAGTTTATCTTTCATATAAGGATTTGCTTAATTATTGGATTTTACCATCCAATTGCTCTGAGCGCTCAAACTTCTCTATTCTGAAGAGGGCTACATGAAGTTGATCTCTGGCAAAGTGGGTTCTTCTAAAAACATACACACTTATCGAAATACTGGATTTCTGACTTCTTGTCGGCGATGATGAACGCATTTACTACACCTTTGTAAGACTTATGACATCCTTGTAACTATAGTGCTGAAACTTTTTGTGGAGTTTTCTTCTTTCTCGATAATTAAAGAATGTCCTCTCTAACTATCCCTCCCAACTCCCAATACACTGTAATAGAATTGCACGTCAGGAAAATTACAGAAGAGTACTGCCAGATGTGGTTTCAATAATTTTATGATATTACAGCGCGCAAGTCGATTTTTAATGTTTTATTGCTTTTGTCCCATCCCAGATCAAATCTTTATCATATCCTAAACCAGACATATTTCTAAGAGCATATACTTAAATCATAAATAATAATATGCAAAAGAATCAAACAAAAGTTTATCTTGATTCATTTCCTCAAACTTAACGATACAATCACGAGGACGCAGGAAGTCGTTAAATTTTTGTGTAACTGCAGAGTCCGATTTGGCCACTGTGCACCGTTTAGACCGCACCCGCCGTCGGGCAGCAGCGGTCGCCGGCCATCCATTAGCCCAGCGACTGTCTGCGACGGGGCGGGGACGGGGGTGGGGACGGCAGGGCGGTCTGCGCATGACATCTTCGCCGGCGCCGTGACGACGCTCCGCATATCTGCGGGCGCCAGGGGGAATGGCGTTCCGGCCGACCAGGTGGCGGTGGCGACGACGGCGGCGGTGGCGGTGGCGGTGGCGGTGGCGGCGGCGGTGGCGGTGGCGGTGGCGGCGGCGGTGGCGGTGGCGGTGGCGGCGGCGGCGGTGGCGGCGGCGGCGGCGGCGGCGGCGGCGGCGGCGGCGGCGGCGGCGGCGGCTGCGACGGCGACGGCGGCGGCGGTGGCGGTGGCGGTGGCGGTGGCGGTGGCGGTGGTGGCGGTGGCGGACAGGCTGTCTGAGGTGGGGTGGCGGGATGGTCGCGCCTCATCTTCTGACAACGGGGAGGACGTAATTCTGATAGATGATATCGTGTTTCTGGTCGCGTCATCTGCTAAGATCATTTTCCTGTAAGTGTAGTGCACATTCTTCTCTGTGATCTTCCCGGGTGAATGGTGAGATTCAACGTCGACCTACACTTCGTCTTGCGGAGTTTTTCCTCAACAAGGTATCTTTCACCACGTCACCACCCCAGTCGGAACAAGCTCTACACTCCCGACTAGACTCACAACTTGTGTGGTAGTGTAGTGCATGTAAGTGTGTGTGTAAGTAAAGGTAAGGATAGGACAAAGAAGAGGTAGGAAAGGTCGTGCGCGGCCCGTGGCCGGGTTCTTAGGGTACTGCTCCGGCGTCTGACTGGTGTCGATTGGATAAAACGCGGAAAACTACCGATCAGAGCAGCCGGCCGCTAGAATTCTCCTCCAGGCAGCTGCTGAATTTAACATAGCTATCCAGTTCGAGTCCAAAATCTTGCCATCGTCGGAACTCGAACCTAGGACCATCCTGGTCAAAGATTCTGCAGAGACATTAGTTAGATCTCTGAGCCTTCTAATCCGGTCCGTAATTCAGTGATGCCAAAGTTATTGCTTTGGTAAGTTAAATTTTTAGCCTTAGTGGTAAAAGTGAGACGATGCTCAGGTTTTCAGATAAATCTGTAAATACTACAAAGAAAACAAACTACTTACGTGTGACCGCATCAACTACTGCTCGACGCGGCTCGGCCTTGTGTCAGAACCATTACTACGTGCATAACAAAATGTCACTTTTAAGATTTGTGTCATAAAGAAATAATCTCGTTTTAAGTTTGAATATTTTGCAACAATAAAATTTCCTCCCGATCAGGATGAACATTCTTAATATCTAGTTTCGCACACGTTGCTGCAGGTTTTGTTAGCGGCAACACAAAAGGAAAATTAATTTCACTCCCCTCTGAAAAAGTTGTGAACGCAGTCCGAAGTAAACCACTGTAAATGCATGGCGACCGTGGGATAACAGAGCTGTGTGCTTTCTGCGTACTGTTGTTGTTCCGCCGATGTAAATGCATATTAACTGAACTTTGTAATTTCATCAAAAATATAAATTTAGAAAAAAATAAAAAAAACAGGGAATACATTTTTCAGATTGATTATTTCGTGTTTTATTTGCTAAAATCGTTAGTCCTGTCATGGTGTCCTGACCTTTAATGGAGTCTTGCATAAAGAATTTACCTTGGGGAACACCGCGTTTGAGCGCTCTCCATGAGCGCCTGCGGCCCAGCGCAGTCAGAGCCTAATGCCTTGGCTCCACGCTGACCGCGCGGTTTCATCCAGCCCCCCCCTCCCCCGACACCACTCCCCCTCCTCGCTCTCATCATATCTGCATCTGCCCCCATACCATCCCTTCCCATTCCGACCCCCCTTCTCTCCCACCATCCCCTTCCTGCCCTTCCCAGTCTCCCCTCTACCCTTCCTTTCCCTCTTCTGACTTCCCTCCTCTTCCTTCTATATCTCACTCTCCTTCCCCTCCTCTGTGTTCCCTGTCTTCTCGACTCCAGCTTTCCCCAAACTCACCTTCCCATCCCCTTCTCCTTCTTACACTGTTCTGTTCACCCCGGGAGGTCTTCCCCTCCCCTGCCTTCCACAAAACCACCGTCCCCTCCCGTTCTTAACCCTACCCTCTGCGCTTCATCCCTCCCTGTCTTTTCCTACTGTGTCTTCTCCACACCCAACTTTCCCTCCCCAGTCCTCCCCACAATTACCCTTCCCTCCCCTGCCTTCTTCTTCCCGGCCATCCCCACCCTTCCGTTTTCTTCCTTTCCCTCTTAGATTCCTCTCTCCGTGCCTGCTCGCACGGGTCACGGCGTCCGCGTCTTTCCATCCGTGCATCTGCCGAGGCACGGACGACTCCACTCGCGGTTATATCGCCCTAGGTAAACTGCGCGCGGCTGGCGGACCTCATCTGTTTAATTAGTCCCAGGGCGCGGCCCCCGCGCGCCATCTTGTTCAGATTACATTTGCAGACCTTTGAGCGCCGACTAACCGCGCGGGCGGGGCGGCTGCGACGGCGCCGACTACGACTTGTCAAAGCGGTGGCCTCCACCCCCCCCCACCTCCTCGCCCCAGCCCCCTCGCCCCCGCCCCTCGCCCCCGACCCTCGCCCCCGCCCCTCGCCCCCGCCCCTCGCCACCGCCCCTAGCCCCCGCTCCTAGCCCCGCCCCTAGCCCCCGCCCCTAGCCCCAGCCCCTAGCCCCCGCCCCTAGTCCCCCGCCCCTAGTCCCCCACCCCTAGTCCCCCGCCGTTAGCCCCCGCCCCTATCCTCCCCCGCCACCCGCCCCTTCCACCCATCCCAGCCCCGCCCCCCTCGCCGCGCCGCTCGCGTCCCGTCGAGATGAACTCCGCACTCGCCGGGCGCTGTGATTATTCGCCATTTCTTCGCAGCCAGCTGCCGCTCCCGGCGCCGCGCGCGCGCTCTGCGGGCGGGGGGCGGAACGAAAGCGCGGCGGCGAGGAGACAACGGCTGCGGGGCGCTGCCTTTACGCTCCCGATGCTCTGCTTCAAAAGGCTTTCGACGAGCGTTTTTGCGTGCCCGTGAACGAGTGGAAGACATGATTTGGGATTTTTTCAAACAATTTTCTTGTTTCATTAAAAAATATTTATGGAAAGGAGAAACACAATGACTATGGAGAGAGTATGAATACATAATTTAGATCCTTTAGTTAATGAACGATTGGATAACAAGAGTGATATCTATGTGAATTTTTTTGGTATGCCAAGGAAAGAAAAGAATTGAATTTTGCTTTCACACCGGCTGATTTTGCCTCATTGCTTCTGTGTGACTGCAGCGACTCTGAGCACAAGATCCTAGGTTCCAGTTCCGAAGATCGTAGATTTTCAACTCGAGCTAGAAAGCTAGGTCGAATTCAGCCGCTGTCTGGAGGAGAATTCTAGCAGTCTGCTGCAACAATCGATAGTTTTCTGTGGTTTCTCCGATCAATACCAGGCGGATGTCGGAGCAGTACACAAAAAAAGGGACCATGGACCGCGCGTGATCTTTCCTTCTTCCTAATCCTATCCTCTCCCCTTACACACACTCACACTTTCATGCACTGATAATTTTATGTTGTAGTAAAGATAGGTTAGATATGAAGGCTTCTTTACCTTTCTGCAGACTCAACTCCGAGGCCACGATCGTAAATTCTCTTGATGAACAGAAAAGAGGTGAGAAAGGGCAACGAGAAAGTGAGCCGTCTAAATTTACCTACCAAAGAATAGTGATGTCAAGGAAAATTATATAGTAGGGAACAAAACGCTATGAATACGCTGTAATAAAAAAACGCTGTGAATCTGCAGTGTGATGGGAATCCGACGCTAAGTGCAGAAGTCGCTTTATCTCATTTAGAAAAAAAAATCATTGGTGTGACGTGAGCATTTCCAAGTTTTCATTTATAATCCCTACGACTCTTGTACCAGACAATAGATCGATATCTGTCGGCAGGCCAACACTCAACTTTCTCTCTCTTTCTCTCTCTTTCTCGCTCTTTCTCGCTCTCTTTCTCGCTCTCTTTCTCGCTCTCTTTCTCGCCCTCTTTCTCGCTCTCTTTCTCGAACTCTCTCTCTCTCTTTCTCTCTCTTTTCTCTCTCTCTCTAATTCTCTCTCTTTCTCTCGCTCTCTTTTTTCTCTCTTTCTTTCTCTCTCTCTCCCAACCTACGTGATCTTCCTGCACCGCACGGGCAACGCATTGAAGCTCCTTTTCTTCGAAAATACGTCGGCGCATGCGTATCACTCCAAGAGGTTTTGGAGTGCTACATAGAGCCTAAATCTAAAGTCAGAGAACTGCGTTCAGGAAACGTTGTTCTCATATCTTTTAATATACAGTCAACTGTTTGCATTAAAATTGTGCTTTATCAGATGAATATAAAGTCAACTATCCTTAATTTATTAATTGTACGCATTGCCTACATTCCTTATATGGAAGTCGGGTCTCTGAATGCTAACCAGTGCTCATGCGTATGCGGTTTACTGTGGCAACTATGAGGAGCATGTAATACGGTGAGTGAGCCAAAGCAAGTTAGGTCAGTTGTTCTCGTTAGCGCGTCCATAATTGACTCAAATCCCGGAGGCAGTCAGAGAACCCTCTCATCGGCGTCAAATACTCTCAGCGGAACAGTGTTATCTCGAACGTTGGGCGTGAGGCCAAGGGGGACGTATTTACTCCGTAAAGATGGGTCCAACATAACATTTCAGGATGATATCAGCTGGACAAACATTTACTGCACGAAAGTAATGTAGGGCGTTTCAATGAAATCTGTCAGGACGTTCAGAGCATACAGTCGTTCAGAAGGATAACGGATATTGTGATTCAATTCGAGGTGCTCCGATGCATATATTATACGTTTTGTTAAAACATTTTTTTCTTGGATTATGTAGAGTCTTGAAAGACAAAAGACCCGACTAGCCGAAGTATGACTCAAATTTTCAAAATTCAAATTCAAAAATTAAAATACAAACGCTGATCGTAGAATTTCTAGCTTCTGGCTTCGCAAGATGTATCATTTATTTCCATGTAAATCTGAAACTTCTTATAATTTATCACTGCAAAATTGTACTACTATATATGTGTGAGCAATTAGATTGGAAGACATTTCTCTGATTTATATGCTATAACTATTTTCATATTCATTTTTTACTTCTTTTGTGAGATCAGAAATCTGGCTTAAAAGTATTTCGCTTGGCATTGTTCATGTCTACCGCAATGCTAATGTCTATCGCATTCCGGGTTCATCCAACACCACCTTGAATTCACTTCCTGTCGAGTGTCGACGTGCCGCCAGCTTGTGATGAACTCTGTAAGATGTTGCAAACTGATCGCAATTAAGAGACGGCCTTTGAATTTACTCGATTTGTCAGCATTTCTCTTTATTTGTGACTACATTTTAAGGTTTTGAATCGTCTTTAAAGTTTCCTAGGTCAAGGAGTTACTGTTAGCAATAAAAATAACTGAAGGAAAAGTATGAATTTTTTCGATACGTAAAATAATTTCTAAGATGAAATAAAATGTCATTATTGATGCACGTAGTTTTTTATTTATATTTTATTCTTCGTTGAATCGTAAGTTTCTTTAATATTTTGTTAAATTGTAAAATGTATATCAATCATGTCCCATTAGTTCGGATAGCAGAAATAAGTAGTTGTTTTATATTGTTAAATCATAATGTTATATTTGATTGATAAACCACAAAAGAAATATGTCGCCTTCAACAATTTGTAATTGTTATTGTACTCTTTTTTGCCACTTCGTTAGCGCTGATCCTCTGCCGGTGAAAGCCAGGGTATGAGCTTTTATTTCGTTTTCCACACAAAATGATTAAAGATGGATAATTTTTGCTGTATTATCATCTTGGTCTACTACTCTTGTTGGTGTAATAAATGATTTTCAATTAACTTTTATTGAAAAGTTTCTAATTTCAAGTTTAGATAATTGAACATTTTTGTGTTCGTTGAATGACCGAGTAAAAATGAAAAAGCTAGTAGTGTCTTAAAGATTTCAGATTCCTATAAAATGTAGAAGATTAAAAGAAGTAATGAGAAAGAAAATAAAAAATGGTGATATGAAGAATAATAGGATTACGTTCAAGAATGAAAATGACTTTAGGAAACAGTAGCTTGTTAAATACATCTTTGAGATATCTTTCTTAACAGGTAGGAGATGTGTATAATTCAGCTAAGAGAAAAAATTAAAGAATGAGTCTGAACAAATAGGTAGAAATGAAGATATTATGAAGAAAACCATAGTGAAAAAGAAGAGAGTGAAGAAGACAGTTGTTGAAGAAATGAATATGCAGGAACAGGAGAGGGCATTTTTGAAAGAGACAGGGAGAGAGAAATAAAGAATAAAAGAAATAACATTGAAGGATTGTTAGCTTGTTTATTGGAAAAATTATAGAGATATACGAACACGGAGGATGAAATGGGATAAAAAGGTATAAAATGAATGAAAATGTGAGGCCTTCTTTAAGCAGTGGACCGAGAAGAATGGATACTGCTACAACCTGCTGACGAGCAGATTTGTCTATGATGATGTGCAGCGTGTCCTCAACTGAAAAACTGTCGTTTCCCCTCCGCGTGGAGATAAAAGCCGAAATTTACCACTCCGCTCCTGTAGTCCCCGGGGCTACCTGGCTACGCGGCCGCGCGGCTAAGCGGAAGCCCAATATTGACCCGCGAGCCGCCCAAAGCAAACGGCTGATCCAGCGCACGCCCACCCCCCGCCCCCGTCAACGCCCCCATCCCGTCCCCGTCCTCGCCCCGACACCGACCACGCACCATCCCCGTCCCACCCCAGCCCCGCCCCGCCCTACCCCAACCACGTCCCATCCCCACCCCATTCCAGCCCCGCCTCATACCGCCCCAGCCCCGCCTCATCCCCGCCCCGGCACCGCCCCAGGACCGCTTCACCCCCCCCCAGCAGCCCCACCCCCAGCCCCGCCCCAGCCCCGCCCCAGCCCCGCTCCCAGCCGCGCCCCCAGCCCCGCCCCAGCCCCGCCCCAGCCTCGCCCCAGCCTCGCCCCAGCCTCGCCGCAGCCCCGCCCCCGCCCCGCCCCTGCCCACCCCGCCTTGCCTCAGACCACGTCTCGCCTCCTCTCGCACCCGCCCCCGGTCACGCCCTCGCCCACGGTCTACAATACAAAGTAATATCGTGGACCGCATTCGATAGCGCGGCGAGGCGGCTGCGGATGTAGAAACCATTCAGACACCACTTTCCCGCGCAGAGGGCAACTTGCATTTTATACAAAATCAAACATTTTCGCTGGATAACTTCGCGCTGGAGGAACCCCAGATTTCATTTTTCATCGCGGAGAACATCTCGGTCATATTTTCTACCTTTTACAATGTGGAAACGTTTTTATTTTAATAGTAGCAGAATCAGCTGTCATAACTTCAGGTACGATTACAAGTATACTTTTCATGAATGATTGTGTTGAGGTTTCATGAATATGATGAATTCTGTTGTTGAGTACAGGGGAAAATATCATTTTTAAATCTAATTCTTTCTTTTGTAGCCTTAATAATCGTTTACTTTCGTTCTGAAGAAATATTCTTTACAACGTCACGTAATATACTATGGATCGTACTTTTCAATCAATTATGCGTTCGATCTTTGCAAAAACTGAATTAAGACAAAAATTCATGTCATTCCTAGAGTGACAGGGGAACTGTTGCGTTGCTTTAAGCTGACGGATTATAAAACTGATTGGAAAAGTTCCAAACATATTTATTTTGTTCGATTATTTCATATTCCATTAATTATTACGATTCCTTCATTAGAACCTCTCCAAACGTACAACGAACCACATTTTTTGGAGTTCCAAAAATTTCATTCTAAATATCCCATATTATAGGGGGATTTAAGGCGTCTCGAAAGCTTAGAATCAATGTCATTATCTTTCAAGTTATAGAAATCTCTCCGCAAAAAAGTAATTAAGTGCGCCAGGCAAATATTTCCCACCGATCCGAATCGGAATCCCATTAAAAATTTTATGTATGTTCGTATCAACAGGATCACTAAGGAAAAAAATAAAGGGAACAACATTTCCAGCATGTTATGATTGTGGTGAATATGCAATTTTAGTTGCCACAAACTACAGTTCATGCTATCAACACAATTTCTCTTGCTAGCACCAGACACTGGTGCCGCAACGGAGAGTCTTCACTGGCGCACTACGATATTTGAGGTTTTAACTCAGTGTTCCTGAGCCGTTGGATTTCAATGAAGTACCACATTACAGACTCAATGAATGAACATTTCTAACTCTTGCAAAATGTGTAATGGATCGTGTGGAATATTATTTCATGTTCTCGCAGCAATTTTCACCCGATCTTTTAAATACAGGGCGGAAGGTTCGGCGGGAGCGTGGTGTGTATGGGAGGAAAGGCCGAAGCCGTGGCGCGCAAACACACTGCCGAGGCCTCGGGCGGGGGCGGGGGCGTTGGGGACGCAGCGGCTAATGGACGGCCACTGGGCCGCGTCGCTTCCGGCGATGACGTCGTCTGGACATGGCGACACGCGCGCTGCCCGGGGCCATCGATTCCGCGACGACGACGCCGTCCCTGCGCGCTGGCCGCCCCCGCCCCGCCTCGCCCCGCCCCTCCCCGCCCCGCCACGCCCCTCCCCGCCCCGCCACGCTTCGCCTCGCCCCGCCCCGCCACGCCCCTCCCTCCCCGCCACGCCACGCCCATCCCGCTACGCCCCGCCCCGCCCCGCCCCGCCCTGCCCCGCCCCGCCCCCCCCCGCCCCGCCCCGCCCCGCCCCGCCCCGCCCCGCCCCGCCCCGCCCCGCCGCCACTTATTCGGCGGAGGAAGTCGTCTCCGTGTTGTAATCCACTGAAATGACTCGAGCATCCAGGAAGCGGTGGCATCGTTCCTTGGTCCTGGTGAATAAGTTGTTAATAGTATTTTTTTTTAAACTGATAAACGCAACTCTGAAATCTTCTAATCATCATCTACATTTGTATTTATTTATTTATTTTACGTCAAAAAACAGTTAAAACTGCGTATGACGTGCTATGGGGAGAAGTGATTTCTGTGCACATTTTAAAAATTCTGTGATCCCTACACTAAGTCATATACTACATGAATTTTGAATTAAAAGAAAGATCTCATGTAATAAAATATATTTTCAAGGATAAATAAGCAATAAATTTTGGGCTCTTATCCACGATGTCCTTCATTAAGGAATAATACTTCCTGCCGCAACAACATGGAAACGATAATTTGAATAACTGTATTTCCCAATGAATTCTAGAAGACGTGCACAGAAAATGAAGTTACATTTATGTCCAGAAGCAAAACAAGGGGCCATCTCAGCATTTGCTCAATGGATCAGGGAAACTGGACGAAAAACCTGATCGAGATGAGTTTGTAAATAAACAGGCATTTAAATTCCTCCTCGTTGCTGAGTAACGGGTACATGAATACTTATGAAAATTACCTAAATTTCATAAATTAAGAAATCCAACAAAATTTGTAGGATTTATGCATTTTATGTGGTCTAGTGAAAGTGTTTATTCGCACCAGAAGATTACTTCAATTAAACACGGAATTTAATTTTCGCGAGTTATCAACTAATTCAGAGGGGTCAGATTGGACTGAAACGAAAGTTATTTTTTCATTGCAGGTGCCTCTTAGCCAGTGCCTTAGATCTATTCCTCAGTTATTTTCTAATTTCAAAACTAAACAGCTGCGTCTAAGAACACTTTTAGACAAACATGAATTGAAACAGAAGTAGCAAGAAAATCGGTTATGACTGAAAAAGAAACGTAAATGTAAAAACGTAAGTATAGAAACACGACAATCGCAATCCAACCGAATGTTCTGAGAACATCTCATCAGTAAGATATCCTGTCCGGGTGCAATTCGATTGTTCGCTGGAAGGTTATACGGGCAGTAGAAGTGGACATCTGCGACGAAGAACCACGCTGTCTAGAGGTTTCGGAGAACGAGCCGAGACCCCGTCTCCATTGGGGCACCCGACGCAAGTGCACACGTCGATGGCCCAATGAGATTGCCGCATGGATCTGTGACGCCCGATGCCCTCCCCGCCCAGCCGCCCTTCCTCCCCAGATATCTTCTCCGCCCAGCCGCCCGCCCCGCCCAGTCGTCCGCTTCACCCAGCCGCCCGCTTCAACCAGCCGCCGCCCCGCCCAGCCGGCCGCTTCACACATCCGCCCACCCCGCCCAGTCGGCCGCTTCACCCAGCCGCCCACCCCGCCCAGCCACCCGCTTCACCCAACCGTCCGCTTCACCCAGCCCCGACCCAGTCAGCCACCCGCTTCACCCAACCGCCGCCCTGCCCAGCTGCCCCCGCCCAGCCGGCCCCCGTCCAGCCGCCCCCCGCCCAGCCGCCCCCCGCCCAGCCGTCCGCTTCACCCAGCCTCTCGCCCCGCCCAACCGCCCGCTTCACCCAGCCGTCCACTCCACCCAGCCGCCCGCTTCACCCAGACGCCCACCCCGCCCATCCTCCCGCTTCACCCTGGCGCCGCCACGCCCAGCCGCCGCGCCGGCCCCGCCCAGTCACCCGCTTCACCCAGCCGCCGCCCCCGCCCAGACGTCCGCCCTGCTCAACCTCCCGCCCCGCCCAACCGCCCGCCCCGCCAGCCGCCCACTCCACCCAGCAGCCCACTCTGTCTAACCCTCTCCCTGCCAAGCCACCCACTCCACCAGCCACCTGCTCCGCTCAGGCGCCTGCCCCACCCTGCTGCCCGCCTCGCACAGACGCCCATCCCGCACCCAATCACCCTCCACTCCATTGTTCAACCGCCCAAACCAGCAACAACCAGGCGCAGGTCCTCCGCCTCAGCCCATGCCTGTTCACCCTCCATGCGCCTGTCCGCCCCCTCCGCGCCGTCTGCTCCTACCTCCCGCCTTCCCTTCTGGCCTCCCTCCCGCCCCGCGGCGCCCAGCGTCGCCCGGCGTCGCCCCCCTCCCCCCGGCTCAAGCGGCGCTCAAAGAAATTGAATTGCTCCTCTTCGTGCGGCGCCTTCAGCGCCGGCTCCTCTGCGAAATGGCGCTGCCCTCGGGTGACCGTCGCCTTGCCCGTCCAGTTCCAAGGCTGACTTCTGGAGACTCCCACGTTAGCATGCATGCCTCTTCCTGCATTACTCAGCAATACAGTTTTGATTGATTGATTGATTGATTGATTTTTTCGTGTTTCCGGGCGCGTCAACTGCTTCGGTCATTAGTCCAGTTAGTGTAGTGGATGTTTTTTTTTCTCGGGAGATGGCGGGGATCTTCCCCCGTTGGATGGCGAGATCCGGGGCCGACCTACTGTCGGCTGGGGTTTCCCCCTAACCAGGACTCTCCCACCAGCGAGGTACCGCCCCAGTCGGGACAAGTTCTAAGCTCCCGATCTGTCTCCCGGAATATGTGGTAGTGTAGTGCATGTTAGTGTAAGTGTGTGTGTAAGAGGAGAAGATAGGACAAGGAAGGGGAAGGACAGATCGCGCGCGGTCCATGGCCCGTTTGGTAGGGTACTGCTCCGGCATTCGCCTGGTTTTGATCGGAGAAAGCACGGAAAACTACCGATTAGAGCAGCCGGCCGCTAGAATTCTCCAGACAGCGACTGAATTCGACCTAGCTGAAAAGCTAGTGTCGAAAATTCTGCCGACGTCAGGACTCGAACCTAGGACCTCCCGGTCACAGGCGCTGCAGTCAGCGATACAGGATGCATAGGAAAATTCTGCATTTGGAGGCGACATTCGCCCTTTTGCGACACGACAAACAACGAGCTCTTACTCGCAATGACTAGACTTAGAGCAATGTAAGGTTTCTAGATAACAAAGTGTCCATGAAAATAACAAAACAATGCTCTAGAAATGTGTCATTTGAGGAACTGAAGTATAAAAAAATAAGAAAAAATCGCGCCATGAAAAATCTGTACTATAACGCTGAAACTTCCTAAGTTAAATCGATGTTGTTCCAGAAAACCCGGGACAAACACAGGAAGTAGTCGGAAATGAGTTCAAATGTTACGATGTGATTATTATTTGGAAATTCGTTTGATCTTCTTGAAACAAAAGAATTTGTTCATCATTCCTGTAGCTTTAGAAATATGTTGAGTAATTTAAGGCCTCGATTTAATTTAAACACGCACATACCTGACCAGATAAAATGTAATGCTAGGATTTTTTTGTAAAATACGAATCTTGTACAATCGTTCTATTTTAATGTTATAATCCAGAGTGTTCGACTACGATCAGAAAAATATTTTCATTAATAGATATGTATATGAATAATAATAATACTTGTATTCAGTTACAAAACGATTACATACACTCTGCTCATTTATACAAACCATCAAAAAAGTAGAATTCTGGGATTAAATCAATTCGAGTTATGTAAAGAGGATGTTTAAAAGTCCTACCCGCTAATCCTCAGACTATAGTGACAAGCGGTGAGCGTGATCTGTATTTGTGTGTGCGTTATGTGACCGTGAATGGTAGCCCCCTACTCCCACATAACGGCACAAGCCCCGAAATTGGCCACGGGCTGTCCCTTGGGAAGTGAAAATGAGTGCAGGAGACCCATCAGATATCTCAAGTGCCGACAGATGAGAGCCGGGAAGGCAGGCAATCAGAAACCGAAACGCGGTGCTGCTAAACCAACACCTACTTTCTCGCCCGTATTTTCACCCAAAATTACGTGGAATGTACTCAAATTTTCGAAAAATTGTATATGACCTTATTTCAAAATATATCTTTAAGATATAGATTTTATTAAAGGAAACAATCTCTATCTTCATAATTGTAATTGTAGGAAGACGCCGAAAAAAACTGTTGAATTCGTGCAATTTTCGAAAAATCAGAGTTGTCAACGAACATGAGATCTGCACCATTCTCTTAAACGTCCTTCACACAATCTAACAGCACAAAAACGATGGAGCCATTTTTTACATTTAGAAAATGACCTAGAAGTTTCACGTTTCGTACCTCCAAAATTAAAATATCGGTTGCAAATTCAAGGAGCCGCGACATCAGTTAGATGAATTGAGGAATATCAATTTTGGAGAAAATCGGCTGAACGGTTTAGCCGCTACCGTTAACAGACGGACGGACATTCAGACAGACATTTTTCCGTAATTCAATTTTTCGGTATCAAAGGCCCACATAAATTAAATCCTCACTACACTACGCGTTAGACGATTTTTTTCTAAATTTAACAACTTGATTTATCCACTATTTTTTGTTACCAGTGCTCTGCGATACTTTTCTGCCGAAAATTTGCCGTTTCTTTGGGCAGTAATACTTAACTTTCTCTCTACTTCGTAACGAGAAAGTAAAAAGGAAAATTAAGAGGATATTTGGTCAAATATCCTCTTACAGTTCAGTTTTAAGTATATTCAACAACAAAAATACCGAGAAACTTTCGTTGTTTAATCAAATCGGAAACATAGTAAGAGCGCGTACAGTTTGCAGAAACCTTTCTACTTTTCCCGATGGGGAGTCGAGAGCTCTCGTAACGTAATGTTATACTCCTGTGGTTCAGGTTCCATTCCTCGTCATGACATGTCAAATAGTAGTGGTCAAAGCGAACTATCGGCATGTTTTCCTGAGATTCTCCGGTTTCCCCTGTATCATATTCCACCATTTCTGCATTAACATTGGACTCGGCATCATTCTCTCTATCCGTTTTTTATTTGACATTTACTTTAATGACTTCGGCACTTGATGGTTCCTAAATCCAAATAAATAAATAAATAAATAAATAAATAAATAAATAAATAAATAAATAAATAAATAAATAAATAAATAAATAAATAAATAAATAAATAAATAAATAAATAAATAAATAAATAAATAAATAAATAAATAAATAAATAAATAAATAAATAAATAAATAAATAAATAAATAAATAAATAAATAAATAAATAAATAAATAAATAAATAAATAAATAAATAAATAAATAAATAAATAAATAAATAAATAAATAAATAAATAAATAAATAAATAAATAAATAAACAAAAATAAGAAAATAAACGAAATAATGAATCAAGGAAGAATGAATGAAAGAATGAAAAAATGAATGAATGAAAAATGAATGAATGAGAAATGAATGAATGAAACAATAAATGAATGAATGAAAAAATAAATGAATGAATGAAAAAATAAATGAATGAATGAAAAAATGCATGAATGAATAAATTAATGAATAAATAAATGAATGAATCGTTTCCACAGGGAGAGAATCTCCTGCGCGTCGCCAGGCAGAGAGATGCAGTGCCGGGCCATTGCGGGACGGGAACCGAGGCGGCAAGGAACTTGCAAAGCGTGGTGGCCAACTGTACTGGGGTGGCTATGGCGGGGAAAGGAGAGAATGATAATGATGAGGTTGAGTGGGGCGGGGCAGAGTTTTTTTAATTAATTCATTTATTGAATTTTAGATAGTTCAGTTTTAGACTCTTGTTTTGTTTGCTTACAGATAACTCAATCTTCACTTTGCTTACTATCATTACAAAATTGATGTATATATCTCTTATCAAAGACTCTACTTTCAACAATAATTTGAAAACACTATAGGAATGAGACAAAAGGTTAGTTGTTAAGGTTAAGTCTGGTTGGTTCCGGCTGATCTCCCAAATTGTTTGCTAGTATAGTACTTATAAGTGCAAGTTGTGTAAGAGGAGAGAATAGGACAAGGAAGAGGAAGAAAATATCGCGCACGGTCCGTGGCTGCTTTGTTTGGATACTGCTTCGTTTTGGATTGATTAATTAGTGATTCAGGTCACCCAAACTGCTAATATCATTAGTTCCGTAAGAGTAGTGCATGTTTTTCACCGCGGGAGATGGCGGTGATCTTCAACTGCTGGCTGGCGAGATCCAGTACCGACCTACGGGGGTTTTCTCCAACCAGGTAACTACTACCAGCGGGGCACCGTTCCAGCTGGGGCAAGATCTAAGCTCCCGACCGCTCTCCTGGCATTTGTGGTAGTAGTAAATTTTCGTGTAAATCAGTGTAAGTAAGGGGTGTGTATATAACAAGGAAGAGTAAGGAATGATCGCGCGAGGTCCATTGCCCGTTTGTTAGTGTGTTGCTCCGACATTCGCCTGGTATTTATCGGAGAAACAACAGAAAACTGTCGATCAGAGTAGCCGGTTGCTAGAATTCTCCTCCAGACAGAGGCTGAATTTGACCTATTTAGTAGCTAGTGTTGAAAATACTGAAACGGTCTGGACTCGAACCCTAGGATCTCCCGGTCAGAAGCACTACAGTGACATCAGCTCATGCCCTGGTCCACCTTTTCCGGTATACTGCTTCTGCATTCGCCTGGAGTTGATCGGAAACAGAGAGACAAATTACTGATCGACCAGTCGGCTTGTAGAATGTTCCTCCAGATAGCGACTACATTTGGACTAGTTAGGTAGCTAGTGTGCAAAATTCCCCACTGTCGGGACTCGAACACTGTCGGGACTCGCTGCATAGACGGCGGCAATGCTGACTCTGAGCTAGTAGCTGATCCGGTGGAAGGGCGGAGCGGGGCGGAGCGGGGCGGAGCGGGGCGGAGCGGGGCGGAGCGGGGCGGAGCGGGGCGGAGCGGGGCGGAGCGGGGCGGAGCGGGGCAAGGCAGCTGGCGGAGGGACGTTGTGCCGGAGACGTGGGTAGGGGTGCGGGGCGGGGACTGGCGGAACAGGGAGCGAGGCGCAGGCGAGCAGTCACGCCTGCCGAGGCGCCAGCGCGGAAAACCGCGCGCGGTCGACTGGCGCCCGGACGGGGGGGGGGGCAGCGGCGGGGGAGGCGAGTCGGTGGAGGGGGGCGCGGCAGGCCACACGTGCTTACTGGAGCCGACGAGGGAGGGGGGCTTTGCCATTGAATAGGAGCAAAATTTAGGTCAGTCATCGCAATAGAAATGGCTAGCGAGCGGTTGGGAGGGTACGATTGTGTGTATTCTGCAAGGCAATGAAAGGAATAGCGGCATGAACTCAATATAGATAACGCCCTTACTCGTCTAATCATTCTGTAGTGAATAGACTCAAAACTAATATACGGTAATATAAGACACTTCTCCCAATGCCTCTAACATTCCTAAATGGATCTACCAACATTTATTGCAACCTTCAACTCATCCGATTGGCCTCCACACAGTACCGGCACACTAACAATTCTTCCGTTCCCGATTTTTCCACATCGCCCTCATATTTTCCAGATTTTCTACGTCCACATGTCTCAATGACCCTAATGGCCCAAGTCAGCCAAAACGCTCCAAACTACATAAATTGGGCCAAGAGCAGATACTGACTTTAACAATCCAAATGATTCTAAGTGTGTTCAGGGCCAGTAACTGCTCCGACAATTCGAAAGTCCCCAAAATAACAAGTTTTTTTCAATGACCCCGATGAGCCGAATAACAACAATTAGTCATTCTCCCCTAATAACACTAATGATCCGAATGATCCCAAGGAGTCAGGCCCCCCCAATGACACTGACGATCCGAGCATCGAAGCAAGCGCTCCCATTGGCACTGACGACAAGAATGATCACAATGAGCCAATGGCCTTCCTTGATACAATCGTAATGATCCCAATGAATCAATAGCCTCTAATAACCGAATCTGATTAACCCCGAATGGGTCAGAAGCATCTAATGACCCCGACGATATCAAAAACCGCGAGTCTAGCGCCTTGAGCAACAAAAGTGTCCCCAATGATCCAATAACCCAAAGAAATCTAGCGCTCCCAAGCGCTTCTGATTTATTGATTGTTTGATTGATGTTTCAAGGTGAGTAATTGCATTAATCCCGAAAGTGCAGTGCATGTTTTTATCGCAGGAGTGAGAGGTGAATTGCGAGATCCCAGGTCGACAATTTGGCTTGCGAGTTTTCACCATTCGGGTACCGCCCATCAGCAGGGCACCACCTCAGTCGGAGCATGTTCTAAGCTCCTGGTAGTGTGATAGTGTGGTGCATGTAGATGTATGTAAGTAAGAGGTAAGGGTCGGACAAGAAAGAGGAAGGAAAGATCGCGCGTGGTTCGTGGCCCGTTTGTTAGGGTACTGCTCCGGCATTCTCGTAGTGTTGAACGGAGAAACCACGAAAAATAACCGATCAGAGCAGGCAACCGTAATAATTGTTCTCCAGACACTATCTCAATTCAATCTAGTTTGTATTGAGAATTCTGCTACCATCGGGACTCGAACTGTAGAACTTCCCGTTCAGAGGCCTGCAGTGCCATTAATTGATTCTTGGAGCCACCAAAGCTGGTCCAAACGCTTCCAAATCCCTTCCCGCCTCTTGTGGCTCCTCTGTCCCTTGATTCCTCTCCCCCCGGACATGAGCAGGTCCAAACGCGGATCCAAATGCTTTCAAATACCTTGCCACCTCTTGCGGCTCCCTCTTTCTCCTTGATTCCTCTCACCTCGGTCAGGAGCCGGTCGAAACACTTCCGAATTCCATGCCGCACCTTGCGACTCCCTCTTTCCCTTGATTCCTCTCCCCTCGGCCAGGAGCCGATCCAAACGCTTCCGAATTCCTTTCCGCCTCTTGCGGATCCCTCTTTCCCCTTGATTCCTCTCATCCCGGCCAGGAGCCGGTCCAAACGCATCCGAGTTCCTTCCCGCCTCTTGCGGCTCCTCCGTTCCTTGATTCCTCTCCCCCTGGCCAGAAGTCGGTCCAAACGCTTCCGAATTCCGTGCCGCTTTTTTGCGGCTCCCTCTGTCCCTTGATTCCTCTCCCCCTGCCAGGAGCCGGTCCAAACGCAGATCCAAATGCTTTCAAATACCTTGCCACCTCTTGCAGCTCCCTCTTTCCTCTTGATTCCTCTCTCCCCGGCTAGGATCCGGTCGAAACACCGATCCAAATGTTTCCGAATACCTTGCCGCCTCTTGCGACTCCCTCTTTCCACTTGATTCCTCTCACCCCGGCCAGAGGCCGGTCCAAACACCGATCCAAATGTTTCCGAATACCTTGCCGCCTCTTGCGGCTCCCTCTTTCCCCTTGATTCCTCTCATCCCGGCCAGGAGCCGGTCCAAACACCGATCCAAATGTTTCCAAATACCTTGCCGCCACTTGCGGCTCCCTCTTTCTCCTTGATTCCTCTCACCCCGGCCAGGAGCCGGTCCAAACACCGATCCAAATGTTTCCAAATACCTTGCTGCCACTTGCGGCTCCCTCTTTCTCCTTGATTCCTCTCTCCCCGGCCAGGAGCCGGTCGAAACACCGATCCAAATATTTCCGAATACCTTGCCGCCACTTGCGGCTCCCTCTATCCACTTGATTCCTCTCTCCCCGGCCAGGAGCTGGTCGAAACACCGATTCAAATATTTCCAAATACCTTGCCGCCACTTGCGGCTCCCTCTTTCCACTTGATTCCTCTCCCCCCGGCCAGGAGCCGGTCGAAACACCGATCCAAATATTTCCGAATACCTTGCCACCTCTTGCAGCTCCCTCTTTCTCCTTGATTCCTCTCTCCCCTGCCAGGAGCCGGTCAAAACATCGATCCAAATGTTTCCGAATACCTAGCCGCCTCTTGCGGCTCCCTCTTTCCACTTAATTACTCTCCGCCCGGCCAGAAGCCGGTCCAAACACAGATCCAAATGTTTACAAATTCCTTGCCTCCACTTGCGGCTCCCTCTTTCCACTTGATTCCTCTCCCCCCGGCCAGGAGCCGGTCCAAACGCGGATCCAAATGCTTTCAAATACCTTGCCACCTCTTGCAGCTCCCTCTTTCCACTTGATTCCTCTCCCCCCGGCCAGGAGCCGGTCCAAACGCGGATCCAAATGCTTTCAAATACCTTGCCACCTCTTGCAGCTCCCTCTTTCCACTTGATTCCTCTCCCCCCGGCCAGGCGCGTCTGCGCTGTCTGCAGCTGAGCATCGTCCCGCAGCGGCGAGCGGTCTTGTCGCTTCCCCTCAGTTCCCGCGATGCCAGCGGCGCCGGCGCAACGGTGCGACTTCCGCCGGCGCGGCCGAGTTAATTTCCGGTTGGCGCCTCGCCCCCAGTCCCCAGATGCTGTTCACACCACTTCCCTCCTCGCCCCACCCCTCCCCTCGGCGCCCTGCGCTGCTCTTGGGCCCATCGTACGGGCGGGCGTTGCACTTGGCTTTCAATGCAGACAGTGGAGCAATTGGCGATTGCAGGCCGTTCCAACACACAAAACATCTCTGAATTAAAGAGAAAAGAATTGTATCGTGTCGTGAAGGTGTACAGAAAATAAAGGTAAATGTGAGGAGGGAATGTAGTATCCATGACATTCTTGGGTGCTTTATTTATTATTACTTTGCGGTGGGATGGCGGAAGAAATATATTTATTTTAAACAAAATCTATGTAGTATTTAGAAGAGTTATATGTTTATTTATTATATAAATAATCCTCCACAACATTATTTTCATTTCGTTTCCTATTCTACTTTGTAGCAGTATTCAGTGTTAGCTAACGCAAATTGTAACCCAATTTTTAATATCACTAAGAAAGTTTCTAAACACATCACGGTATTTGTTGAAATTGTGAGTTCGTATTTGATGGATTATATTTTACAGATTTTCGTGTAGAAATTATTGTGTCGTTGAGTTAAAGTTTTAAATCTACGCAAAAGTTCCATTGATTATTTTGGAATATTCCCAGTTAACAGAAATGACGACTGTTGTATTAAGTGCTTCTTGGTCGTAATCCTGTTTATAGAGTTTAATTTTTTTGTTCTTTGCGAAGGTAAGAGTTGGTCGGTTAATAAAGATAAGACAATGGTTTGGCATATGTTTTTATTGGTCACATATTTATTATTATTATTATTATTATTATTATTATTATTATTATTATTATTATTATTATTATTATTAACAGGTTGAGTATGGAGTATGCCGTTTTCCGTAGCCTAGTTGCCATCCTCTATCATTCAAATCACTTTTCTGAGCATTTCCGCCAAAAATTCATCTCTACCGCCCTCAGTATGGTCTTGGTCCCACATCTCTGCTCCATACAGCATAATGACAATAAATATTCCTTCTATTCCTTCTTGTTACCTTCTTGCTCTAGAGATGCGCACGTATTCCTGTGTCTGCTCTGACTTGTGGCTTCCTACATGCCATTTCAGCTAGCCACCCATCTTTGTGAGATATCCTCACCTCTATACTCTGAAATACCTTAGCATTTTTTATTCTCTGTTCTCTGAGGTTCATATTTGTTGCTGCTCCTCCAACTATGAGATACTCAGCATTACAGGTATTAATTGTTAGTCCCCGTTTGTTACATTCTTCACTGAGCTCAGAAGAGAAGCTTCACATTCTTCACTGCTCAGAAGAGCATATAGTTCATGCTCATTGTCTTCTACCAAAAGCTTTTGTTCGTCTGCAAACTTGAAGGAAAAGAGTTGATCGTCTCCGACAAGCCCATCTATGGCACAGCAATTCTTTCTCCAATTCCTCCGCTCTCAATTCAAATATACTTTACGTTGCGTTGGAGCTGGTCTCCATCCCCATTTCAGGCCCTTACTAATTTCTTTCCGCGGGAAGACATGTTTGCACCAATTTCATATCTGTTTTCCAAGCTCTATTACCATTTGACAGTTTACACAATTCAGTTTGTCGTAACCTCTGACGTAGAATCAATCCGGCTGTGACGATAAATTAACGAACGAACTTTCACCGTCCTTTACCATTCAACCGGCCGACTCGCCATATTGTCCCTCACTACCGCCTCATGCAGCCCGATTCATTCGTGTCCCGCGAACTTCATGATGATCAATTCGCGCGCTGACTGGCCGTGTCGATCATCTCCTAAATCCCGCCGTTTTCATTGTATTAGTTATATATTGAGAAAATCCATAATATCTCAATGTTGTTTCATTTATAAAATGAATACAAGATACCACAGTACGTTTGACTAGTTAAGGGAAACGAGAGGAAATGCGACAATTGAATTTTATAAATGATTTATTCCAAAAGTATTTTATAATAAAGTGGCATTTAGTTTAAATCTTAATTAGATTCAATAATGGAACATTATTACAAAACAACAAAAGGGATTAGTATTATGCGATAGCAAAGGGTGACAGCATAGCATCGATGTGCTATAGAAACAATGGTGACAAAGAAAGATCAGAAAAAAAGTATTGAAATAAAAAAAAACTAGCAGATGATTATGAGCCGTGGACGAGTAAATATGTATGTTGAGAAAAGGAAGTTAATCGACGGTACGAGAGATGTGCGTAGAAATCGCGGTAGTTCGCAAATGTTGATGAACATAGAAATGAACAATTGCTGTCATCTAAATTGAATTTAATTTAAAACAATGTTTTTCAGAGATAAATATTTAACCAGATGGTAGTCGGAGATGATGGAAACGGAACATTAATTTGTGGTGCGTAAGAAAAAGAATGGTGGAAGTGACAACCGAAGATATAAGTGTGATGGACGTTTAAGAGAATGATGCAGGTCTTATACATACATATACATTTATTTGAACTGCAATTGGGTTCGACCCGGTGGCAGTTAAATAACATAAATTACAACAACAATAATATTAATAATAATAATAATAAAAATAATAATAATAATAATAATAATAATAATAACAGCAATAATAAATTGAACCGACAAGCGTTGAAAAAATCTCACAGCAACATCTCCTCCAAAAAGTCAAAAAAGTATTAGGGTTAGTGCAAAATCTCTACAACCAAAAATGCATGTCAAGAAGGACAAAAATTCGGCACTACAAAAGAGTCTTAAAACCAACAATCCTCTACGCAAGTGAAACACTGAACCTAAACAGAAAACACGAACTTGAACAAATCAAAAAAGAAGAAAGATCATTAGGAAAATTCTAGGAGCAAGACGTACTCAGGACGGTTACAGGATGCAAACAATTAAAACAACAGAACAGTTTTCAAACATCGAAATTGATATTAGGAAAAGGCGAATGAAATTCTTTGGTCATCTCAACAGACTACCGGTAAATCGACTGACAAAAAGGATACTAAATTATATAACGTCACTTAAAAATTCCACACCTTGGCTAGATGAAATTCGAAAGGACATAAAAAACGTAAACATGAGACCAGTAGACATTTTAGAAAGAGACACCTTCAGACACAAAGTAGACAAATGGGAAGTTATGTCAGAGCAACCTAAACATAAACAGTACAGACCAAAATGGTCAGAAGAACGTAAACGAGCCTTCTCGGAAAGAATGAAAGCCTATTGGATCAACAAGAACAACTCGAAGAAAAATTGATCGAGTTACTTGCTTAACGTCTTCCATTTCTGGGGAGAATTCGCCAATAATAATAATAATAATAATAATAATAATAATAATAATAATAATAATAATAATAATAATAATAGCAATAATAAAAGAGCACAGTACAAGCCGAGGATGCAATAATCATACTATCACTAAAATTAAGTATTATACAAATTATTTCAACTCTGTCATGATATCCAATAATTATATGTTGGTGATGCTAAAATTTAATTCAAGCTACATAAATATTGGCTAAATTAGATATTTTTTTATTCATTGATGGCGTTCACTAAATTTCACTGTACTGCACTACATTACACTGTTATGCTTTGAATTACACTGACCAGCACTTCACAGGTCTTACTCATTTAATATCTATTACTATCATCTTGTTCTAACTTATTTCTAAAACATCGGACACATAGAGGAAAAGGTTTGAAAATTGCTGCGGGTAAACTACTCCAATCTCTAATGGTTCTGTTACAAAAGGTAAATTTCCCAAGATCAGAATTTTGTTTCCTTGTTCGAATTTTGTGGGTGTGATCGCCTCGACCGAAATAATTTGTTTTTTCTAGTCTAACCTGAATTTCCGTCCAAGCTAGTTGACCTGCGTACGATTTATAAAGATCGCAAAGCCTTGCTCTCGTTCTTCTCGTTTCTAGAAGTTCCCATGACTTTTTTATTGGGTTAGTTCTGTAGGTTAACTAATTCGCTTTCCTCTATATTCTGTCTAGATTGATGTTCGTTAAAAATTCTGATTTTTCGAAAATTGCAAAGTTTCGAAATTATTTCGGGGTCATCCTATAACTAAAACATTAAAGATACGAATTTTTTCCTTAATAAAATCTGTTCCTTAAAGATAGATTTTGAAATCAGATCATGTACAATTTTTTGAAAATTCGAGCTCTTTTCGCTTAATTTCGCAACAAAAACGGGCAAAACAGTACGTGCTGTTTTGGCACTACTAGTTTAGTACAACTGTTTCGAGCTATTTCCCATAAAGTTTCTCGAAAACACAAAGCTTTTCTATGAACATTCTCTCAAAATATCACCTCAGAACTTATTAAAGAACATTCTCTGAAAAACTGTTCGAAATTTTTCAATGAAAATTTTCATATCGGTCCAAGTTTAACTCTTCTATACTATGCGTAACGTCATATTTGAATCCTACTTTTAAATGACCGAAAAAGAGAAAAAAATGTATAGAATGGTTTTATGCGCCATCTGGGAAGAGATTGAGGGAAAAGCAAAAAAGCACAGAAAAGACAATAGAAAACTTACTAGTACGAGAATATGCCATTCTGTAGCATCACTAGTTTATAAATGAAACTGAGTTAAACTTGGTACTTATATTCCGGAGACATTATTTGATATGTTATTTATTTAACGTAAAATCACTTAATTTAACTATGGGGGAGAAGCGCAGTGTGTGAACTTTTTCTTGAGTTCTGAAATCTCAACTCTTACAACTGTATTAAGTAGATTCATGAGTGCAGGTAGAAACGAAGGTTTTTCGCAAGAATTGATAAGAAAATATCTTAAATTGTTATTTCCTTTTGTGCGTGACGGCTGGTGTGCCGCGCAAGATCTCTTGTAGAAACCTGAAACATTCTGTACCGCCTTCCTGATGGCAGGGGAAAACATGTTAACGAAACATATTGTAATAGAATTCTATATACTCCTTGAATCAATATTCAATACACTGCACTGTCCATCCTTACTATGGAATGGAGGTGCCCAAAAACTCGCTTCTCTCAAAATGTAATTTAATATCAAAATATCACACATTTTAAAATAATGCATGAGCAACGAAGCTCTGTGCCTTGAATTCCTAGAACCAGATTTTAAAGCTCTATAAAGTGTCACTTTTAGTTCTGCATGATTCTTGTCAACAAACCGTTGTGCGAGCCCGTTTCTTGCGGTAGGTATTTTATATATCTGCTTCCCAATTTTAGACTCTGTCTTCAACAAATATTCATGTTCGTTAAGTGCAAGTGTTTATCTCTCCCTAAGTGTCTGTTTGTTTGAACATCCCGTTTGTCAATATTGGATGTGAGAGCCGCGAAACGTGCTATAGAAATTATATAGTGACAGAGACTCCGAGATACCCTATCCCGGAGGTCTTTCCGTTCCGCAAGACTGTTTCTCAGGCGCAGTTTCCGCTGCAGTGGCTGGCCCCGGGCCACGGGACTTCCGGTCTCACCGCACTTCCGGTGACAGTGTCAGACACCGCCTTCGATCTCCAATAGGAACCCTGCTCGCATCCGCCTCTTCTCTTTCGCTTGCACGGTCTTACACCAGGAAGTCGATTGCCCGCCGTCGACTGGTCGATACTTCAATGGTATTCGATATGCTTTGTGCTGTCTTCTTCGTAACGACGCGAAGGGAAGGGAATTGGGAAAATATCTTGCACCCAATTCCAGATAAATTTTTTCAGGAATATGAAAATTGTCTTCTATTGCAATACGTATTTAGTTTAAAAAATAATTTCAATGAATAAATAAATGTGAATATAACAAAATGTAACAAAGTCGGTGATAACAGTTTTAGTCAAAGACAGTAGGTAAATAAATTCAGTGTGGGAATAAAATTATATTCTATCTAGAATTCAACATAATTATTTGGTTTTCTTACTAAAGTCCTTTGCCCTTTACTACCTGCTCCCTTGCCCAACATCTTTGATTGTATATCTGTCAAAAAATATGCGGAATTCAAGAATATACTTCTTATTTGCCTTTGCTTACTTTCAGCCGAAATAGTACCAACGGAACAGTCATAACAAACTGGGCAACCCAGGCCAGATGCTTAATTTTTTTTTACTTCGGAATCATTGTACCCAAATATTCTTCTTTGCATATTGTATACCAAAACATCTATGACGATCACTCTATAAAAGTGACTTAAATTCCACCAAATTTAATTTTAGAAATTTACTGCTTTTGTGTGTGACATTTCGTGTCGCTGCTCTATTTCCGTCGGGCGCAGTCGTGTCAGTTCTTTTATGGATGCAGTGCCGGCGAAGGAAATGTGCTTTCCAGGTGGCTGGTGAGGATCCAGTTGAATTATTTGACGACTCGACATAGTGGTAGTTCCTTCGATTTCTCGATATGTCATGCAAGGACCTGAAACTGACTGCAGTATTCACCATTCTTCTCTATTCTTGAATAACTATTTATGGCCCTCTTGAAAACATGACAAAAATCAAAAAATTCCCGTTTTTAGCAGGAGAATAAAACAGTCCATCCTGGCAGTAATATGAGAACAAGGATGTTACCATTTCCTGGCAACGGTTTATTTTGCATTTTGTCTTTTTTTTCTGAATCCAACATCTTTGTTGCTGTTACCTTTGTTTTCTTCCCTAGTTATTCTGCATCACTTTTCTTCTTCAATCTGCTGTAATTTTCTGCTGTTTTTAAAGTCAGTCTAATACTTGTAAAGCCATTTGTTAACGTTGTGGAGCTCAGTGAAACGCAGTCGGTGGGTACGTCATTATGTTCTCGGGTCTTGCAGTTTTGTGCGCTCATCACACGGTGCACAATGCGCGGGTGATTAATTATTCAGTCGCCCAAAGGGCGCTGCCCCGTGGCCCAAAGGGAGATTTCACGCCCTTTGGCTCTTTGGTCCCGGTCCTTTCCGCGCACAGATTGATGGATGAGGCGAAGTGATTGAGGAAACGAAGAATGGGCCACTCGGATGCGAACAAAAATCCATGGAAAAGGCAATTGATTAGTTTCCATTAGTGAGCCTATTGTGCTGCGTGAAGCCTCCAATGCGCTGGGAACCGTGGTGTCGCCGGAGACAAAGGACACATCCGATGCAAGTGCACACCCAACAGAAAACCCTTCCTAATTTCCGTGTTCTCCTGGAAAGTCTTTCTGATATCGCGAAGAAGTGTCATAATTAAAAGATACAACATTGTGAAGGCTTTCAAAAGACTTCGTGTACACGACTAAATACCATGTATGAATGAATTTGTTTTAAAACTTTAAATGTAGACCTACTGTATTATTGTCAAACTACTGTAATCCTTTGAAGACTCAGTAAAATATATTGCCAAGATGAACGAACAGCCAAAAAAGTCTCTGGCGCTCTAAAACCGAGTACGATGTTCTTCAAAGCAAGATTTTACCATGCATTTTGACTACTTCTGCCAGTGACTTACATAGCTATATATGTGCTCGTACTTTGTAGAGGTAGAAAAATCAAGGAAAATGCCTCTCTTTCAACATCTATGAGTCTTGGAAGGGACCAGAACCGTCTAGCATGCAACGCCGTACCTCTTCATTTTCCTATGAATTCTGTGTGCGTGCCCTTTGTTCGACTTGTGTCGTTGCTGCATTTCAGCCTGAACAATGTGCCCTACGGGTACAGCCCAGGAATTTCAATTACCTCGCGTGTGAATCGAAGTATATGCTGCGTCGAATGATGCTCGTCACTGGTTTTTGTGAGCCGTAAGCGCACATGAAACTCAGTTATGGCACGTTCTCGTACTTAGGTTAATGTTCTAATCATATTCAATAGCAAGCTGGAGATCATTCAGCCTGGAAACAAGGCCACCATTAGTGTATTCATTGTCTTAATCATAACACTCCAGTATTGATTAATGGAACAAAGCTGTTCATAAGGACGAAAAGGGTTATGCATGATTTAATAATTTCTCTCTTCAATTGTGGTATGATGTATTTTTAAATCAGCAGATAAGCTACTTCATGACAGGAAATATTAAGTATATCAGTGAATATTGTTACCTGTCATGCGAGGCTGCTCAGTCAAATTCACATACGATTTGGCTTATGAACTATATATTGTTAAAAAGTTTAACGCGAATGAACTGTAGTATAATATGTATAGACGTCTCTTGATTCGTAATTAAAGCTGTACCTTTTGAGTGCAAGGCGAAGAAAGGCAAGTGGTTGAAATACATCACATACTTTCCGCATTATTTGTAACTGGAATGCAATATTAAAGTACTTCGTGAATATGCAAAGTGTTTTCAACAGCAGCAATTTTTTCTTCGGGCTGAAATTCGAACTCGATACTTTAGAGTCAACTCGTCAGTCACATTATTCCTTCCACATTAGCTCTAATACTATATTAAACCTTCTCGATTATTAAAAACAAAGTTGAACATTCGCATTAGAAATTTTTAAAAATGAGAGAAATTCATTGACATTATTTCAAGTGTTAATGAAGCGATTTCATTAAGTAACGCAAAAAGGATGATACATAATAATTCTCTATATTTAATATTTTAGTTTTGAAATGTTAATTTTTTGTTTCAAATTTACAAAAATACATGGATTTAGCCGAAAATGGAAAGTCCACCATTTTTATGCGATTTTTGAAGCAGTTATTATTAGATTACCAATGAGATATACCTGATATCTCAATGACTATTTTGTCGTAAAAAAGTATAAATAACTCCCTTATTGATGTTGAAATCGAAATTGAAAATTCGGAATTGAATTCGAAACATTATGTACTTATCAACAGACAAAATGATAGCCATTTTCTGCGTTAGTGAAAATAAAACGTGGATTGTATACGAAAATTTTAGGAGTATGTTATTCAGCCTAAAATGATCACAATATACCGAACCTTAAGTATCAATTGTATGAAGTAGTTAGGGACAAACTATGATTCAGAAAATAAAATTTTAATATATCATCAAAAGATATATTCGTAAGAAGAATGCGACTAATTGTGTCCCTTTTATTACCATGTATAGAACAAGATCAGAGAAAGAAGACTAAAAATGTCCAATGGCAAAATGAGTTACGAATGGTCGAGAACCAAAGAAATGAAAAGGTGTCATGTTAGCTTTTGACGTCATTTAGAACAGAATGATGGTAGAATTCGCGAAGGATTCTGAAAGAACCATATTTCGTGAGGAATGAATGTCATATTAATTTCAGACTCCGTGGGAAGATACTATAAGGTACAAAATTATTCAGAGAGCTCTTTAAAAAGTGAAGTTTGAAAAATTCAATTTATTTTAGTAATAGAATTCAGAATTATTATTATTATTATTATTATTATTATTATTATTATTATTATTATTATTATTATTATTATTATTATTATTATATTATTATTATTATTATTTTATTATTATTATTATTATTATTATTATTATTATTAAAGCTTGGGAGAATGTTATTAAATGAACCGCCAATAGTATCTCAGGGCATTAACTGACATCTCTACAGTGCCTCTGACCGGGAAATCCTAGTCTGACTCTCGACGGTGGCATGATTTGCGATAATACTAGCAAGACAGCTAGGTCGATTTCAGCCGCTGTCCGGAAGAGAATTCTAGCGGCTGACGGCTCTCATCGGTAGTTTTCGGTAGTTTCTCTGATCAACACCAGGCGAATGCAGCACCTTAAGAAACGGGCCACGGAGTGCGCGCGATCTTTCCTTCCTCGTCTGTGTCCTATCCTCACCTCTTACACACTCTTACTCTTATATCCACTACGCTACTAGACATGTCGGGAGACCAGTCGGGAGCTTAGAGGTTGTCCTAGCTCGGGTAGTGCCAGGCTGGTGGGAGATATCTGATTGGGAAAATCCCCACAAGCCTACTTAGTTCGGTGCCATCTCACCATCCAGCGGCGAAGTTAACCGCCACCTCCCGCCATAAACGTATGTACTAAACTTATGGGACTGCTGATCTTAGCAGTTGCCGCGCTCGGAATCACTAATCAATGACTAAATGTTATACTTTAAAGTATATAAAAGTATCACGAATTCATCTCGGATAGTGACTAGTGCCAAATACCTACGGAGTGGTTTGTTACTGTATGTAACAACCGAGGGGGCAGGTTGGAGGGAAACAGCTGGGAAGGCGGGCGCTGCGTGCGTGCTGTTACCCAGACGCTGATGGATGGCGCCCTCCGCGGCCGCGCGCGCAAGCATGGTCACAACGACGCCCTGCGTCCCGACCCCACACTCCGCTCCCGCCCGCCCGACCGATCGACCGACCGACCGACCGACCGACCGACCGACCGACCGACCGACCGACCGACCGACCGACCGACCGACCGACCGACTGACCGACTGACCGACCGACCGACCGACCGACCGACCGACCGACCGACCGACCGACCGACCGACCGACCGACCGACCGACCGACCGACCGACCGACCGACCGACCGTCTTCCCGCCCCCACTGCCTTCCCCGTCTGCCCGCCCGTCTGCCCACCCGTCTGTCCGTCCGCCCGCCAGTCCGTCCCTCCGTCCGTCCCTCCGTCCGTCCCTCCGTCCGTCCCTCCGTCCGTCCCTCCGTCCGTCCCTCCGTCCGTCCCTCCGTCCGTCCCTCCGTCCGTCCGTCCGTCCGTCCGTCCGTCCGTCCCTCCGTCCGTCCCTCCGTCCGTCCCTCCGTCCGTCCCTCCGTCCGTCCCTCCGTCCGTCCCTCCGTCCGTCCCTCCGTCCGTCCCTCCGTCCGTCCCTCCGTCCGTCCCTCCGTCCGTCCCTCCGTCCGTCCCTCCGTCCGTCCCTCCGTCCGTCTGTCCGTTCGTCTGCCCTCGTATTCACCCACCAACGCCCTCTCGTCCGCCCAGTTAGCGCGTACTCCCTCACCCACCCTCCCAACACAATCATCACACGCCCAAGTCCTAATCTCCACCTCGCCACTCGTCCGTGCAGTTTCCACCCCTCCTTACACTCCCCCATCCACCTACTCCCCCATTCACCCACCCACCCACCCACCGTCTCCCTCCCTCAGCCATCCGTCCTAAAAGTCACACGGCCACTCACCCATTCGTCCCCCTTAACCACCCACATTCTCGCAATCCCAACCCTCACCCATCTACTCGGCTCGTCTAAACACATTTGCACACATACATCGCACGTTTACGAGCTCGGGAAACACGATATTTTGTACTTAATTGAGCAGTAATTGTCTCCAAAGTAAAAAGTGGGACCAATGCAATTGAAATATTGTGTGCAATATATTAACTTCGATGAAAATCGAATATTACGATATTAGCCTTTGTTAGATTTATTAGTAGTTCGTTCTAAGCTGTAGATCGGTCTGGACTAGCGGGGCGGAGGACTGTCGGCAGGGCCAGTTTGGGCCGATCTGAACCGACGGAGGAGTGGAAGGTCCGTGCACACGGGCGACGAGCTCACGAGTAGCATTCGT